>APFE031516782.1:255972-270875 GCA_000404065.3 Pinus taeda | reverse complement strand
CCTCCTTCAATAGCCATTGATTTCCATTTTGTTGTTTTATGAAAACTGTACCCATTCCAACGATTTTACAGGGTTTATCATCACCCAATTGAACATGTCCAAAATCTCCTTGAACATAATCATGAAAATGTTTCCTATTAGGTGTGGCATGGAATGAGGCCCCAGAATCTGCCACCCAGGCATCAATAATATTTTCTAATGAAAGAATCAAATCATCTTGCAACACATCACCTGTTACATTCGCTTCATGATTAGTTTCTTGCAGCACGTCTCCTTCTTTTCCTTTTCGAGACTTGCAGTCTTTCTTCAAGTGTCCTTTCTTCCCACATTTCCAGCACACTATCCCCAATCTGGACTTGGATCTGCCTTTTCTTGACTTACTGCAATATCCTAAGCTCTTTCCTCTTTCCATTTTTCTTCCACTAGTCTCTTCAGTCAAAGCATTACCTAATGTCTCACCGGAGCTTTTCCGTCGCATTTCCTCGCTAAGGATTGCACCGACAACATCATCAAACTTTAAAGTACTAGATCCAAAGACAGAGTTACTAATGGTCATAACTAGACCATTCCAACTTTCTGGCAATGAGCACAGAAATAAAAAATCCCTAACTTCATCATCAAAATTTACCCCTATAGAACTTAACTGACTTGTAACTGTATTAAAATCATTTAAATGGTCTGCAACATATCCACCTTCTGACATCTTCATATTAAATAAATGCTTCATAAGAAATACCTTATTTGAGGCCGAGGGTTTTTCATATAGTTTGGCCAGTGCCGACATTAAACCCTCTGTTGTTGTTTCCTTTGAAATATTAAATGCTACCGACGCCACTAGGCACAGCCGTATTGTTCCAAGTGCCTTTCTGTCGAGAATATCCCATTCTATGTCTGTCATACTCATCGGCTTCTTTGTATTTCCACTCAATGGTAGGTATAGATCTCTCTGATATAGATAATCTTCCATCTGCATCTTCCACAGCTGGTAGTTTTGGCTGTTGAATTTTTCGACCCTAAACCTACCATCTTCCAACATTGCTCCCACTCGAACCAGGAACCCTGCTCTCCTGCGAGTTTATCAACCAAATAGACCTTCAGCTCTGATAACAGTTGTTAGAAAATTATATATTACAGAGAAATGAAACACATAAAATATTGCAGAAATATAAACATAGAAACGCCTAAAACAAGAGAGACACATATATACGTGGTTCACCCAGTTTGGGCTACGTCCACGGAGAAACAACCAGTCCTTCCTTTTATATTATCCAGCAAACTGAAGAGATACAACCTACAGTAGATCCTTTGTAAAACCCTCTTCTCTCTCAATCTCATCTCTCTTTCTTACTCAGAATACAGATCTACATAGACGCAATACAATTCCCTCATATATAGTGAGGGATTGCCTTCTAAGGAAAAAAACCCTAAATTAAACATAGCTTCTACCGTTAGATCTCTGCCTAATGAATGGCCCAAATTGACTAGAAATTACTATACTTTTACAAGGCAATTTTACATCTATTCTTAGCTTCAAGGGCACTGCCCCTGAAACCCCCCACCAGGGGGGGGCTCCCCAAAGGTCGCAGCTGCCCCCCCTGGACCCCCCCTGCAGTGAATATTTTACGAGTCGCGTTGCCACCCCATTTCGAACTGGGGTACAATGTGGTGATACCTTTGAATATAGAATATAATCAGGCTCCACACCCAACACCTTTCTCCATCTTGATTTTACGAAGTTTATCCTTCAGTGCCAACTTCCAATGATCACCTCTACTTTGATACAAGTTCGTCAATGTTTTCCACATAGCATGCGGGGTTTCCTTTCCATGGGGACTCAAGACAATATGATCTAAAACTCCCTCAAGGATTATCTTCCTTGCCTTCACCACACACTTCTTCCACTTAGTGAAGTTTTGTGCATCAGTAGCTGCCAGGTGAGGAATTGCTTGTTCAACAAATTCCTTCAAGCCATTGTCCTCTAGCACAACCTCCATCTTGTCCCTCTAGGCTATGAAATTTGAGCTGCCTTACAAGGCATACTCAAGCCTAAACCCATGGAATTTCATCTGTCAATCCTGAATGATGTATTGAAAATTCGACTTTCACCTATAAGCCAGAAACTCAAAACTTCGAAATCTCCTCTAGAGAGTTGATTTTAAATCAGCGATATATCCCTCATCCGAACTCCGATTCAGCCGATTTTCTTTTTTATTTGGGTATCATTTCCCAAGGAATCCATATATGTAATTTTTTTCTGAAAATTTTGCACCAAAATTCTCAGATCTTCTCTACAAACTGTTGGCCCAAAAAAAATCTTGCTCTGATACCATGTAGAAAATCCTATAGATCCACAAGCTAAAGCAAGAGACATGTATCTACTTCCACTCTTTCCAGTGGAAGCCCATAAACATCGAGCAAACAATAATCGATAGAGGAATAGAATCAAAGGCACATAACACAATAAATAGCTAGGGAAAGCCACAGCTCAAAACCCCACTATGTGTTTTGTATTAGTTCGGAAAATCAAGATGAAATTACAATGCTTTTTCTCTCTGGAACAATCCCAGCACTCAGCAAATTCGATCTCCGTCTCATAAGAAATCTCAAGGCCAAATCTTAGCCTCTTCACAAGCTCTCCAAGTATCTATTCCAATGTGTAATTCCTATGAAGGATAGATTGTATTTAAAGGGAAATAAAGCCTCTAAAAATAGGTCAATCCCTCAAGGATCAGTTTCTGATTGCATGCACTATTAGTGCAACTCATAAAAATCTAAAACAAATAGCACACTATCCTTGCACTCTAGTCTCAACTGGGTCTTTCTCAGAATCAGCATGCATGAGTTTCTGATGAGTAAATATTGAGTTAACTAGAGTAGCACTAGTGGAGTTCATTAGTGTCACCATTGAATGTTAAGTCACTATTAGTTCTCTCAATTAGTTTGAGAACTAATTTAACTGAACTGACTCATAAAACTGAATTACACATAACACAACAAAATATCCAAGGAAAGCCACAGCTCAAAATAGATACGTCAACAAGTTGTGGCACAAGCAATTGGGCCACTTGCATCATGGGGCTTTGAAGATATTGCACAAATCTCTATCGGCCTTCCCAAAGGTACGCTTGAGCAAGTTGATACATGCAAGGGTTGTACTTTAGGAAAATACACCAAGTCTTCCTTTGGAGAAAGAGACAGTCGAGCAAAGTCTATTATGGAGAGATTCCATTCAAATGTGTGTGGACCATTCTTGACAGCATCCATGGCCAAACACAGGTATTATGTTATATTTGTTGATGATTATTCTCGTAAATGTTGGGTATTTTTTATGCAGAAAAAGGATCAAAATTTCACAAAGTTTTGTGAGTTCAAAGGATTGGTAGAGAAAGAGTCTGGAAATAAGGTTAAAGCTCTACGGAGCGATAATGGTGGTGAGTATGTCTCCAATGACTTTAAGAACTTATGTGCAGTGGAAGGGATTAAACGAGAGTTTACAACACCCCATAACCCTCAATAGAATGGGGTTGCGAAGAGGAAGAATAAGAGCATAGTAAGGGTAGCGAAGGCGACATTGCATGATCAGGGCCTACCATTACACTTATGGGATGAGACATGCAACGCAGTAGTTTATGTTCAGAACCATAGCTCACATCGAATACTTGAGATGAAGACACCAGAGGAGGCTTGTTTCGGTAAGAGGTAAGATGTTGGTCACTTCAGGATTTTTGGGTCATCAGTTTACTTCCACGTGACCAAAGATGCATGGAAGAAGCTTGAGCCAACAACAGAGTTGGGGATCTTTGTGGGTTACATTGATACACCCCTCAACTATCGGGTGTACATGCCGACCAGTCGGATGACAGTGGTTCGCAAGAATATCATTTTTGATGAGGAGAAGGCCATGCGAGTATCCCTTGATAGGGAGCTTGAGATACATGCAGATGAGGAGATTTTAGCTCCTAAGGTTGAGGGGCCTCAGATTGATGTAGAGCAGCCACATGCAGAGGTTCAAAGAGTGGAGACATCCACTCAGGCAGAGTCTTCCAAAGAGGGAAGAAAGCACACTAGAGAGGCTAACAAATTGTTGGATGATGCATGGGAGAGTGTGGGAGCACCTTGTTCTCAGCGTAGACAGAGGAGGTCACCAGAGAGGTACACTAGATAGATGGCACTTATGGGTGCATGTGTTGTGATAGAGCCATCTTCCTTTTAGAAAGTAGTGCAACAACCATTTTGGGTTGATGCAATGGTGGAGTATGACTCCATAGTTCGAAATAGTGTTCGGGATGTGGTCCCGAGACCAGAGGACAAGTTAGTTGTGAGCTCCCATTAGCTTTACAAGGTAAAGCAAGCTGCAGATGGTAGGGTGGAGAAGCATAAGGCTAGATTTGTGGCCCGTGGCTTTTCAAAGGGAGAGAGGATTGACTATGATGAGACCTTTCCTCCTATTGCAAGGTACTCGTCAATCAGATCTATTATGGCACTATTAGCACAGATGGGTTGGAAGATCCATTAAATGGATGTGAAGACTGCCTTCCTCAATGGCATGATTGAGGGAGAGGTGTACATAGAGCAACTCGAAGGTTTTGAAACCTTGGACCGTGAGTCGCATGTGTGCCAACTCGAGAGAGCATTTGTATGGGCTGAAGCAAGCACCCTATGCTTGGTACACTACGATAGATAGCTACTTCACTGGGTTGGGCTTCACGAAGAGTGAAGAGGAAGAAAACCTATATCACATAGTGGTGGAAGGTAAGTTGTTTATCATTGCACTTTATGTAGATGATCTCATACTAAAAGGTGATGAGAAGCTCATAAAATCTTGCAAGGAGGACCTTGCAAGAGAGTTTGAGATGAAGGACATGGGGCTCATGCATTACTTTCTTGTCATGGAGGTATGGCAGGAAGATGGGGAGTTGTTTGTATCTCAGGGCAAGTATGCCAATAAGATACTCAGACAATTATGCATGGAGAGCAGTAAACCCATGGAGACTCCTCTAGCTGGTAACTAGAGGAAGGAGGATGCTACTTCAGGGGAAGTAGTGTTATCTATTATTTACAGGCATATTGTGGGTTCACTCATGTACTTGGTGAAAACACTACCGGATATGTGTTATGTAGTTAACCAGCTTAGTCAAGCGATGGTTAGGCCTACCAAGCTATATTTGAAGGTGGCAAAGAATTTATTAAGACACCTCATAGGCACTACTTAGTTTGGGTTATGGTACAGACAAACATAGGGAGTGAAGCTTCAAGGCTTCACCGATACAGATTGGGCAAGTAGTCCATCGATAGGAAGAGCACATCAAGAGGGATATTTAGTATTGGGTCGGTGGCAATTTCTTGGTACAGCAAGAAACAGAGATCGATTGCACTCATTTCGGCAGAGGCAGAGTACATCGCTGCAAGTCAGGTAGCATATGAGGCTATCTGGATGAGGAAGATCCTCGTTGGTTTGTTTGGTTAGTAGATGGATCCGATAGTGATTTATTGTGATAATCAGAGTTGTATCAAACTCTCTAAAAATCCAGTCTTTCATGATTAACCCAACCATATTGATATCAGGTATCATCATCTCAGAGATTGTGTATTGAGGCAGATCATGTTGTTAGATTACATTCCCACAGAGAACCATGACGCTAGCATCTTTACAAAGGCATTTTCAAGATGTAAATTCGAGTTTCACAGAGACGGGACCAGGGTAGTTGATAATCCCTTTCTTGTTGAGAGGGAGTGTTGAGAAATGGCAACAAGAAATTCCAGTTTAATTTGTCCTTGAATTAAACTTTGAATTAAATTCGAATTCTATTCTCATAGCAACTTAAAATAGTTAAATTAAGTTATTAAACTTACTTAACTTAGGAAATTCGAGTTGGAAGTCTTTTAGAATTCATGTACATGTTCTCCCTACTTTGTTGGAGTCCATTGTGAGTTAAGTGTGAGTTGTGAAATAGAAGACTCGATTTCCTGAGTAAGTTCAGTTAAATTACTTCTCAAACTAATTGAGAGAACTAATAGTGAGTTAACAGATAGTGGTGACACTAATAAACTCCACCAATGCTACTCTAGTTAACTAAATATTTACTCAATAGAATCTCATGCATGTCGATTTCGAGAAAGACCCAGTTGAGACTAGAGTGCAGGGAAAGTGTATTATTTGTTTTAGATTTTTCTAAGTTGCACTGATAGTGCATGCATTCAAGAACTAATCCTTGAGGGATTGCGTTATTTTTATAAGGAATTCAAACTAAGAACTTCCAGACGAGAAGTTTAGAGACTCAGCAGGAGTCAAACAGAGGACTTCCAGGAGGGAAGTAGAGAGACTCAAAGGAGTCGAAAGAAGAGCAGCGAGATGGTCGTGAATGGAATAAGAGATCAGGATAGGCTGGACAAAGCATCCAACTTTGTGGTCTAAAAGGCCAGGATCTTGTCCATTCTAGACAGACATCACATCAAGGACTTCACCTTGAAAACAATAGTGATCCCAGTTGACCCAGCTGAAAATGAGAAGTATGAGGATGCAATGGCCAGGGCGAAGTGCATCATCCTTGATGGGGTCAAGGATCATGTGGTGCCACATATTGTCGAAAAGGATATGGAAAATGAGATGTGGGAGGCCCTGAAGAAATTATACCAACATGCTTTCGTGCATAGGAATATGTTACTTGAAAATCAGTTGCAGCCATACCAGATCCAGAAGGGAGAGCAAATAGATAGCTTCCTCAGTCGATTGAAGGAGATCCAAGACCAGCTGACTTCCATAGGGGCCATGCTGGATGAGGAAAAGTTGGTGAGGACTGCACTGAACATAGTTTTTGAGGATTGGGAAGTATTTTTCTAGAGCATACTAGGCAGGTCGAAGCTTCCAGATTGGGAAGAATTGTGGGTGACTCTTCGTCAAGAAGAGATCAGACGACTGACCAAGGCAGGGAGTACTAGTAAAGGGGTCAGAATCAAGAATGAGGAAGAAGAGGATGCAGCTCTAGCATCTGCAGGAAAGCAAGAGAAGCAGAAGAAGAAGGACCTCTCCAAGGTCAAGTGCTTCCATTTTGGGGAACTAGGTCATTTTGCGAACCAGTGTTCGAGGAAGAAAAGCAAGGGAGAGGCTTCTGAGACCAAGGCTACACTAACTAGGGCAGAGAAAGAAGTCGAGGAGGATGATGATTGTGCCATGAGTGCTCATGTGCCACTTGTTAAGAAGTGGGGAAACATCGAACTGTAGTCAGACGGACTACAGGCGATGAGGGGCAGGATCCTTTAGGCACCCAACCTCTTGGATCATACCTTGCTACAGGAGCCCCGAAGAGGATTAGTAGGACTAGTAGACGTGGGTAGAGATGGATGCGCATGAAGTGGCATAGAGTGTTATAGTGTAAGAGTCCCTAGGTAGCACGCTGCAACAGTGTGGGAGACATGCACCAGTGCAGGATGGCACAGCGAGGTGTGCAACGATGTGAAATGCAGGGAGTTGTTGCAGCAATTCAGAAGTCAGTAGAGGGAGCACTTGTTAGTAGAAGAGGGAGCTTCAGTATCGAGAGTGTCTCTAGCTTGACAGGGATGTCAAATGTTGGGTGGATCAATTACTTACTTCTAAGTAACTAAGGTTCAATGTAGTAGCACGATGTAGCATGATGAGAGGGGATGCAGTGCAGATGTAGTGCTGAGAGGATGGACCAGCAACAGCACGGATGTAGAGGGAGCTATCGTATGAATTCAACAGAGGTAATGATAGGGGTATGGGAAGCAGTACAGGATGCAGCAGTGCAGAGGATGTTGGGTGGGGAGGCCTAGCATCAACACAGGGACCGGTGCCATATGATCAGGGTAATGCTTAGTGTGGAGTATTACTAGAGAATAGACCTCGCTAAGAGGGAGTGTTAATTTTGGGTAGAATCGGATGTGCTCTAGCCATGAAAATTGGTGGAGAGGCTAAAGCACATGAGATCTCCAAGACCTACAAATGGTTTGGGCAGATTCTAATCGGTTTGGGAGATATTAAAATAATTAATATTTTTAATGGATTTCCTAAGTCTATACTTAGGAAAAATAAAATGTTAATGGGTATTAATATAAAACTGGGTTAGAAGGTTCCAAAAGTCATGGACCAAGCCAAATCTAATCTTAGCCATTGACTAGAGATATAATCTCAATTGTTGATGGACCAACGAGAAAAGTATAAGAGGATGCTTGAGGGTTAGTTGGAGAATACACAAGAGTGATCATTCATTCTATTCTCTAGAGCGGGGTTTTATAAGAGAGATAGAATAAGTGATCAGCAACGAGGGGCAGTGAATACATAGCAGAGAGGCAGATTTGGTACCGGAGAGACAGCACAGAGCTCAGAGAGGTTGACGCAGAGGAAGCTGGAGGTTATGCAAAGGCAGCTAGAAGTTGCGCAAAGCCAGGAGAAGTCAGTGTGTGAGACACAGAGGGTTAGGGGCTAATGCAGAAGCTCCAGAAGCTGATGCAGAGGCTAGCAAAGCTGATGTAGAGCCAAGACGTACTGTTGGGATGATTTCATGGGACAAACTGGGAGCTGGTGAGCCGAATAGGGTGATGCAGTCCTTATCAGAGTGACGCAGGGTAGTGGGAGCTGTAATTGTTGTTGTGGGATCGTTCATCTGGTGATTGATCAGCTGGAATATTGGTCTCTGAGGAGAGGTACTACTGTCGAGGGAATTCTATGTTGGGTGAGTGATTTCTGGCACCCTAGTTGTATTCTAAAAACAACATAATAATAAAACCCTCTAAATAGTTGCACCAGTTTTGCCACATTGGGTTTTTCACTTGTGTGATTTTTTTCTTTCAGTTGATGATCTGTAGATGTTGATATTGTACTTGTGTTTATTTTCAGTATTTACATGGTAAATAACTTGTTAGGTAACTAAACAAGTAGGAAGAAATAAACCGGATAGTACAAGAAGAATTTCTAACGGGATAAACTTAGAAATTCCAACATTATCGTGGATCATTGACCCTGGTACAGGAGTCCACACTCTTGTCTCACTTTTGATCATTATAGGGTGGCAGGGAGGTGCTAGGTTGGTGCATGAATTCACCTACAGGTTGGAACCTATGAACACTTCAGGGTGGTAGGTTGGTCTAGGATGTTGGGGCATCCATTCAATTGACTACTGAAAAAACCAGGGCGTTGGGGAATCCTTCCAGTGGGAGCTGGAGAAGAATGATTTTCTAGAATTCTAAGAAGTTGTAACTTTCATTTCAGTTGAGGCTGAAGATCAAAAGAATTTATTAGAAAAGGGTTCGGTGGTTTTTGATCCGGAGGGGGTTTTCCACCTAAAATTCTTGTGCCTATTGTGTTTTACTATATACTGTTGTTAATGGATAAAAATTAATAATAATTGAAGATTAATTAATGCTTTGAAAAGATTTAAAAGTGATAATTACTAAGGAATATTAATTCACCCCTCCCCCCTCAGTATTTCCAACAATTGGTATGAGAGCTTGGTTCCTTCAATAGCAGTCTAGCAATTGGAAGGATATCATGGAGTATACTAAGAATAGAGTTCCTTTGTTCAATGGAAATAACTATGCACTTTGGAGTGGAAGAATGTAGGCTCATTTGATGGTGCAAGGATACGAAGTATGGGAAATCATTGACAAAGGCTTCACACCGACCCAGGATGAACAAGGTAAGAAAAATATGGTATATGATGCAAAGGATAAAGATCTTATTATCAATGGGCTTATCAAATATGTTTATCTTAAGGTATTGATTTGGAAAATTGATAAAGAGTTATGGGGCAAGCTTGAAAATATATATGCAAATGACTCAAAGGTGAAAGAAGCAAAGCTTCAAATTTACAGGGCAAAATTTGAGCAACTCAAAATGAAGGAAGATGAAAATATTGTTCCATACTTTCAGCTTGTTGATGAAACAACAAATATATTGGAATGTTTGGGGGAACCTGCCGACATGAAAATTGTTGTTCGAAAGATCCTCATAACCTTGCTAGCAAGATTCAAACCAAAGGTATCTGTCTTGGAAGATAGTTCGGATCTAACTAATCTCAACATAGACGAATTGCATGGAATTCTATGGCATATGAAATGAGAATTTAAGAAGACAGTGGCACATCTCACTTAGAAACAACATTTGTTGCATCCAAGAAGACTGGTAAGGACAAGCTGACTCAAAAAGAAAAAACTTGCAACTGTAAAGATGAATAAAAGGAAGAAGATGAAGAAGAATTTTCAGATAAATAATTTGCCTACTTCACATGAAAGATGAGAATAAGTATGGGAAAATTCCAAGGTAAGCTTCGATTTATATTTTTTTATTGTGGTGAGGTTGGGGATTTTTTAGCCAAGTGTCCTCACAAAAATGACGTTGTTATGAAAGGAAAGTAATTCCCTAGGAAGTTTAACAAGAAAGGCAAGAATAAATGGTTTAAGAAAAGTTTTTTCTCCAAAGAAGATAACTCCTCATCCAATGAATACAATGATAATGAAGAATAAATCAACGAAAGAATTTTGTTTATGGCCAAGAACAATAATCAAGAGGAATTTGATGTAGAAGGAGATGAAGAAGAAGAGATAAATAAGGTTGAATTTAAAAATGAAGTGATCAGGGATATCAAAGAGCTCAAGGCTAAGAAGAAGCACGTCAATACTCTTGAACACAAATTAAAGACAGAAACGGTACAAGTCCTAAATCTTAAAATCAAGGTTGAAGAATACAAACTAATTGAAGAATCGCTTAGGAAAGAATTAAAGGAAAGCAAAAAGGAAAGAGAGGCAGTGGAAGCTGAAATAGTCTCTCTACAAAAGGAAGTAAAAAATGTATAAATTCTTCAAAACTAGGCCAACAACTGAAAGGCATTGGAAGAACTCATCAGCAATTAGCAATCATGCAGTGACAAGAGTGGTCTTGTTTACAAAGAAAAATCCGAAAAGGATTCAAGTCCTTCTATGACAACAAAAGAAGATGGATATGAAAAATATACCAAACAGATAGATCTCTCAATTAAATCAAGAGATCAAGACTCGCAAGAAGAACCATGGAAAACAATTCCTCGAAGAAGATTTCCTCCCAGTTATCAACTATCTTTTATGGTCATTGTTATTCATGTGTAAGGTTTGGACATAGAGTTGTAGAATGTCTCATGTATGTTTGGAATGAATATAGTTCTAGGAGATCTTTCAGAAATGGATATTCCAGAACTCAGAAGAATATCAACATATTTGATCATTTGAGAGATGATGTTGAATGTTACAAATGTAACAATTTTGGACATCTAGCTAAAGATTAAAGACTTGGAAGCTCTTCAAAGGAATTCTCATAAAATCAGAATGAACAAGTATGGAAAAAGAAGAGTGAAAAATGTGTTATTGCTCTTAGGCTCAAAGCAACAGAAACGTTTGGTATGTTGAAAGTGGTTGCTCAACGCATATGACTAGAGATAAAAATAATTTCATATCATTGAAGGAAAAGAAGGATGGAATAGTGTCTTTTGGAAATGATGGGTCTTCAAACATCATAGGAGAAGGTATGGTCACACTTGGAAGCAAGGATTCATTAGCTGAGGATGTGTTGTTGGTTGAAAATATGAATCACAATACGCTTAGTGTTGGACAGATGTGCGATGGAGGACACGCAATGCTATTCAACTCTAAGAAATGTGAAATTAGGAAAGGAAATTTTGGGAAAATTGTGGCTACAACAAGCACAGCTCCAAATGTCATATATATTTTGAATGAAACGCCTAAAGGGTGCTTTTTGGCAAAAGAAGATGAAAGTTGGTTATCGCACAAACGAATGGGACATATAAATTTTGGCAATTTCGTCAGGATCAGAAAAAAGGAAGCAGTAAGGGAAATGCCTAAAATTTCAAAACCTATAAATACGATATGTGAATCTTGTCAGCACGACAAATAGACAAAATTTGAGTTCGAGACAAAGGAACACTTTGCGTCATGTCCATTGGAATTAATACATACTAATCTATGTGGTCCTATGAGAACAAAAGGTTTATACGGTGAATTATACTTTATGCTAATGAGATGTGATTACACCAAAATGACAATCGTCAGTTTCTTAAAGAAAAAATATGAGGCATTCGAATGTTTCAAAATCTACAAGGAATTGGTCGAAAATGAAATCAATTTGTAGATCAAATGTCTGAGTTCGTATAATCACAGAGAATTCACGTCTAAATCATTTCGACAATACTGTGACGAAAATGGAATAAAAAGGAAATTATCAACAGCCATAATACCATAGCAGAATGGACTTGCTGAAAGAAAAAATAGAACCGTACAGGAAATGGCTAGAACAATGTTAAATGACTCAAAATTGGATGATAAATTATGGGTTCAAGTAATCGATACAGTTGTATTCATTATAAACAGAGGTCTGCTCAAGAACAATTGTAACATGATTTCATACGAACTATGGAAGGGAAGATCGGCTAACATCAAATACTTCAAAATATTTGGAAGCAAATTCTACATAAAAAAAGAAGACCAAAATTTGGGCAAGTTCGATTCCCGTGTTGACGAAGGTATTCTCATTGGTTATTCATGCAAAAGAAAGGCTTATAGATGCTACAATCTGAGGCAAAAACAAATAGTTAAAAGCATAAATGTTACTTTTGACAAAGACTATGTTCTAAAGGATAACAATGAGATCATCTCTGAGGGGCTTGAGGTAGAATTTGTGAAGGATGAAGAAGAAGCTCCAGAACAAGACAAATCAAATAAGGAAACAACAGTCAACCAAGAGGAAATAAGAAATTATCAGCAGGACGTACAAGAAACTTCTTCAAAAGTTTTAAAAGAATGGTGTCAAAAGAATCATCCATCAAATCAAATCATCAGCAAAATAAATGAAGGAATTAGAACCAGAAGAAGTCTACAGCTTCATTCATCACAGAAAACCCGCCTTGCTCTTTTAGAAACTTTTGAGCCGAGAAATTTTGAGGAAGCTAGTCAAGATGAACACTGGGTAGCAGCTATGAATGAAGAACTCAATCAAATTGAGAATAACGACACTTAGGAATTGGTTCCATGACCAAAGGATAAAAATGTTATTAGAACTAAATGGGTCTTTAGAAACAAATTGAATGAAGATGGACAGGTTACCAGAAATAAGGCTAGATTAGTCTGATAAGGATATGCACAAGTAGAAGGAATTGATTTTGAATAAACATTTGCTCTCATTGACAGAATGGAAGCTATCAAGATGTTTCTTGCTTATGCATGCTCGAAAAAAATAAAGGCGTACAAAATGGATGTTAAGTCACCCTTTCTAAATGGTGAATTGGAAGAAGTTTACATTGAACAACCCGAAGGTTTTCTGCTCTCTGACAAGGAAGACTACATCCACAGATTAAAGAAGGCACTATATGGTCTCAAACAAGCTCCTAGAACTTGGTATGCTCGTCTTGATGGATATCTACATCAACAATGATTCAAGAAAGGAAGTGCCTACAACAATCTCTATGTGAAAGTGAATCAAGATAAAAATTATCGAGGTATATGTGGACAATATAATATTTGGAAGCAATGATGATAGATTAAGTAAAAACTTTGCCACAAAGATGCAAAGTCAGTTTGAAATGTCTCTACTTGGTGAGTTGACATAATTTTTGGGGCTTCAGATATCTCAGTAGGATAAAGGAATATTTATGTATCAAACCAAGTACATCAAGGAAATGATCAAGAAATTCAAGATGGAAGATTGCAGGTTTGTCCTTACCCCAATGGTAATAGGTTGCAAGTTAAGTTTAGAAGATTCGCCAAAGGATGTGGACGAGAGGTTGTATAGATCTATAATTGGAAGTCTTCTATATGTGACAGCTTCTCAACCAAACGTAATGCAGGCAGCTGGAAAAGTAGCAAGATTCCAAGCAGCACCAAAAGAATCTCATATTATTGTCGTCAAAATAATTCTTTGATATCTTAAGGGAACAAGAGAATATGGTTTATGGTATCTCAAAGGAAATGATCTAGTTATCCAAGCTTATACAGATGCAGATCGGGCAATAAGTGTTGATGATCGAAAGATTTCCAATGGAGAAGAATTCTATCTAGGTGGTTTCCTTGTTTCATGATTAAGTGAAAAGCAGTCTTCAATCTCGTTATCCACAGCGGAAGCAAAATATATCACAGCAGAATTTTGTTGTACTCAAGTTCTCTGGATGAAGCAAACTTTGCAAGATATTCAAGTCAAGTTTGATGAGATTATTCCCATCTTCTTAGATAACACTAGTGCCATCAGTATCTCCAAGAATCCTGTGATGCATTCCAAAACAAAGCACATTCCGATCAAATATCATTTCATTAGAGAGCAAGTCGCCCAAAAGAATATCAAGCTTGAATATGTTGGCACAAAGGAACAAATTACTGACATCTTTACCAAGCCATTACCTCGTGAAGCATTTGAGTATCTTCTCCAAAATCTCCGGATTCTCCCAAGTTCTCATTAGACTCTTTCTCTTATCTAACTAAGAAGAAAGGGGGAGTGGAGGTGTGTACAAGTCCGCATGATGACAGTTTTTCAGGGAGAGTTACCATTTTCCATTGATGACAAAGGGGGAGAGAAGGCAGTATGAAGAGGTGTCATGACCGCAGGGGGAGTATTTTTGTTTCCACCAATGCCAAAGAGGGAGATTGTTGATCAATGGTTGTCATTGATGTCAACCCAAGAAGCACCAAGGGCTACCCCGATCTTGCATGTGCATTTTGACTTGACAACTCATCCTATTCTAATTCAAGGATCTTCTAGATGGATTCAACACGTCGATATGTTTCCGTTGATATATGGCACGTCCATGGGGGCTTCACTTAATGAACCTATGGCATATCACGTGTGTTTGTGGCATACTAAACAATACCCCTAATTTTACTACATATTGGAAAATACCTCTAAAAATCACATT
>APFE031516782.1:176954-253648 GCA_000404065.3 Pinus taeda | reverse complement strand
AAGGATCGCATGGAAGCGGTATTAGAGGACAACTGTTTGAAGGACTTCATTGATCAAGAAGTCCCCAAGCCAGCAACTGCTAATGCATAATAATTGGCGGAATGGAAAAAATGTGTGGCTAGAGTGAGGAGGATTCTTCTAGAGGGAGTTCGAGACCACATTGTCTCAAGTCTCCATGGGAAGGAGACACCATTTTCAATGTGGAAAACATTGAAGGATCTATATAAGAACAGTAGCGATTAGAGGAAGATGGTGTTGAAAGACAAGCTTTGGAAAATCAAGTGTGAAAAGGGCGACACGATCTCTACATATCTGAACAAGCTCACCACCTGCAAGGATGAGCTTGGAAGTGTAGGAATCATGACAGCCGATGATGACATGGTGAGTCTTGCTCTCCTCGGTCTTCCTAAGAGCTGGCATAGATACCAAGACTCAGTAAATGGAAGAGAGAAACTGCCAGATTGGGAACGACTGTGGTCGGATCTGATGCAAGAGGAGATCAGGAGAAGCACTAGAGATGGTTCTTCATCAAAGCATGATGATGAAGAAAATCTAGCCTTAGCGAGTAAGGCGAGGAAAGAGAAAGGGAAGGCTTCCCATTCCAAATCGAGTTCTTCCCATGGTGGGAAGAATATTGAAAAATCTAAAGTGTGATGCTTTAATTGCCATGAGGTGGGCGATTATGCAACAAATTGTCCACAGAAGAAATCCAAGAAGGGATCCTTGAAAGGATCAAATTGTGAGCCACTAGCCTCACAGTTCGAATTGGATTTCACCCTCATCACATGCGTGGTTTCATCGATGGTGGGTCATGTTTGGTACCTAGACAGTGGAGCCTTATTCCACATGACCGACGACAAGAGTTTATTCAGTACCTTGGAGGAGAAGGACCTCCAGATGTGCATAGAGATGGGTGATGATGGAAAGTACCGTGTTTCCGATGAAGGAACGGTTGTGTTTCAGAGGGAGCATGGAGCTCCTCTCACCCTGACTAATGTAAAGTATGTGCCTGGACTGAAGAAGAACCTCGTATCTGTCGCAATGTTGGAAGACAAAGGCTACGATGTAGTCTTTAGTAAAGGAAAGGCATTCCTGAGACACATCGGCACGGGACAGACCAAGAGGATTGGAATTCGAGTGAAGAATCTCTACAAGCTGGAGGTAAATGACTGTGTTGCATTGAGTTCCAAAGCAGAGTTGGTGCAAAGCCAAGATATTGGCAAGCTATGGCATAGAAGATTGGGCCACTTGCACCATGGAGCCTTGAAGATCATGCAACAGATTTCTACCGGACTTCCCAAGGGTAAACTGGAGCAAGTGGATACATGCAAAGGTTGTACCTTGGGTAAGTATGCAAATTATTCCTTTCAGGATTGAGACAGTCGAGCTGGAGCAATCCTGGAGCGAGTTCATACAGATGTTTGTGGACCATTCTCGATAGCCTCCACTGTTAAACAAAGGTACTATGTTATTTTCATTGATGATTTTTCTCATAGATGCTGGATCTATTTCATGTAGAAGAAGGATCAAACCTTCTCAAGGTTTTGTGAGTTCAAAGCCTTGGTAGAGAAAGAATCAGGAAAGAAGATAAGGGCCTTGCAAAGTGACAATGGTGGAGAGTATGTCTCTCAAGAGTTTAAGGACTTCTGTGCAGCAGAAGGAATTAAACGGGAGTTGACGACACCCCATAACCCATAGCAGAATGGGGTGGCCGAAAGGAAGAACAAAATGATTGTGGGAGCAGCTCGGGCAATGATGCATGACCAATGCCTACGACTTCATTTGTGGGCTAAGGCATGCAATACAGCAGTATACCTACATAATATAAGCCCGCACCGCATACTGGGGATGAAGACACTAAAGGAGGCTTTCTACAGGAAGAGACCAAATGTGAGTCACTTTAGGTTCTTTGGCTCATCAATATTTTTCCATGTGACCAAAGATGCCCGGAAGAAGTTAGAGCCAATAGCTGAGTTGGGCGTACTTGTGTGGTACACTAATATACCCCACAACTATCAGGTGTTCTTGCCTACCAGTCAGAGGGCAGTGGTACACAGAGATCTAAAGTTCGACGAGCAGAAGACCATGCGAGTATCCCTTGAGAGGGATCTCAAGTTGCATGCAGAGGAGGAACTTTTGGTTCCTAAGGAGGAGGAGCCTTAAACTGATGCGGAGCAGCCGCATGTAAAGGATCCAGGAGTGGAGACATCCACTCATGCAGAGTCTTCCAGAGATGGGTGAAAACGCTCAAGGGAAGCTGACAGATTGTTGATGGATGCGAGAGAGAATGTGGGATAGCCATCTTATCAGCGCAAACAGAGAAGGTCACCCAAGCGATACACTGGTTACATGGCCCTGGTTAGGGAATGTATAGAGACTAAACCATCTTCCTTTGAGGAAGTAGTGCAGCAGCCAGTCTGGGTTGATGCTATGGTGGAGGAGTATGACACCATAGTTCGGAACAGTGTTTGGGATGTTTTTCCAAGACTGAAGAACAAGTCAGTGGTGAGTTCTCGATGGCTTTACAAGCTAAAGCAAGCAGCTGATGGTAGTGTGGAGAAACATAAGGCAAGGTTTGTTGCCCGTGGTTTCTCACAGGTCAAGGGGATCAACTATGATGAGACTTTTTCTCCTGTAGCAAGGTACTCATCTATTAGATCAATGTTGGCACTGTCAGCACATATGGGTTGGAAGATCCATCAGATGGATGTGAAGACTACATTCCTCAATGACAAGATTGAGGAAGAGGTGTACATAGAGGAGCCGAAAGGACTTGAGACCTTCGATCATGAGTCGCATGTGTGCCGACTCAAGAGAGATTTTTATGGGCTAAAGCAAGCACCTCATGCTTGGTACACCAGGATCGACAGCTATTTCACCGGGTTGGGCTTCACAAAGAGTGAAGTGAATGCGAACCTATACCACTCATGGTATAAGATAAGTCATTGATCATTGTTCTTTATTTTGATGATCTGATATTGACAGTTGATGATCAGTGGATCCAGTCTTGCAAGGAGGATGTTGCAAGAGAGTTCGAGATGAAAAACATGGGTCTCATGCACTACTTTTTAGGCATGGAAGTGTGGCAAAAGGATGGGGAAGTGTTTGCGTCTCAAGGCAAGTATGCCAATGAGATACTCAGGAGATTCCACATGGAGAAGTGCAAGCCCATGTAGACTCCTCTAGCAGGTAACTGGAGGAAGGAGGATGCTAATTTAGGTGAGGTAGTAGTTGCTACTATGTATCGGCAGCTTGTGGGTTCATTGATGTATTTAGTGAACACACGACCAAATTTGTGCTTTGCGGTGAACCAGTTGAGTTAAGCTATGGTTCAGCCTACCAAGTTGTTTTGGAAGGAAGCAAAGCATGTGCTGAGATAATCCATCTCAGTATGGATTATGGTACAGATGGACAGAGGGAGTGAAGCTTGAGGGCTTCACAGATGTAGACTGGGCAGGGAATCCAGCAAATCCGAAGAACACTTTAGGAGGAATTTTCAACCTTGGTTCAACTGCAGTTTCTTGGTACAACAAGAAACAGAGGTTAGTTGCACTTAGCTCAATAGAGGCTAAATACATGGCTACAAGCCAGGCAACATGTGAGGCCATTTGGATGTGGAAAATTCTAGTTGGATTTTTTGATCAGAGGATGGATCCAACTGTGATCTATTGTGATAATCATAATTGTATCAAACTCTCTAAGAACCCAGTATTTCATGACAGGTCCAAGCACATCGATATCCAGTATCATCATCTTCGAGACTGTGGTGAAGAGGAACATGTTGTTGCAGTATGTTTCGACCGAGGAGCGGGGTGCAGATATTTTGACTAAGGCATTGTCAAAATGCAAATTCGAGTTCCACAGAGACAGCATCAGGGTGACAGATAATCCCTTTCTTGTTGAGAGGGAGTGTTGAAAATAGAAACAAGAAATGCTAAAAATAGCATTGCTATAAATATCATTTCGGGATACATTCCAATTTTAATTAGTCCCTAAATTAAAATTGTGAAATAAAATTCCAATTTGAGCTCGGCAGCTGTTTGTAAAATAATTAATTAATTCATCTTGAGTTAATTAGTTAGAGAAAATCAAACATGAAGTCTATGTGAAGACATGCAACAGTTATCCCTTTGGTTGAGGAAGTTATCCCTTAATTAAGGAGATCAGGATGAGTTGTACTTTGAGTTGTAATTAGTTAGCTCAGTTAACTCAGTTAAGTCCAGTTAGATTAGTTCCAACCGTTTGTGGAACTGATTTTGAGTTCAGTTAGTCAATGTGTGCATGCATGCAACTAGTGTACTTCAGATAACTGAATATTCTCTCATAAATAACTTATGCATGACAATTCAGACAGAGACCTAGTTGAGATCAAAGGATGGGACAATGTACTATCAGTTTCAGTAATATTCCTTTGAGGATATCTCTTGCATGCAGAAGGAATTCTTTCCTTGAGGATTGCGCAGTTATTTCTGAGTTTGGAGAGCAGTGTGTGAGGTAATTACACACAGGTGGCAGCTTGAGGAACCAGGAGAAACTACGCAAAGAAATAGGAGGCTTGGAGGACTGAAGGAAGGCATATGTGTTGTATATTCTGTCCATGAGCAGTAGTGAGGGATTGTATTGAGAGCTGGATAGCTTGTGAGCTAAAGCTTTGTGTAATCCTAAGAAATTTCCACTTGTATGATAATACAGATACTAGGGTTTTTAGCTGAGGCTTTCCCTAGAGTATTCTTCTTTGTTCATGTGTGATTGATTTCTCATTCTCTATTATATGTGTTCTATTTGATCTTCCTCAAAATCGATTAAGCTTCTACAAGTTTGTTTGTAGAAGTAGATCAAGTATTTTGCTTTAGTATATTGCACTATCAAGTGATCTACAGTGAAATTTCTTCATTGTGACATGGCACTCATCATCATTTGTCGTCATTGAATATTCAATAGTTAATAATGTTTTATGCTCCTAAATTCCGTCCAACATTCACTTGTTGAGGACCCTGTCAACTCAAGACATTTCTGTAAATAGTGACCCTCATATCCTCCTCTTACAAGCACTTTTCAACGAACTATCTTGTGAGAAGACCTCTGTAATTTTTCGGCCCTCGCAAGCTTATAATGTAGGATTTATTTCAAGGATTTTAAGGTTTTGACTGAGTTCTGGTTATGGCACAAAATTGTGATCAAGTTTGAAAGTTTGTTTTGAAGCAAGTTTAGAGCCTTGGATTCTAGGATTTCGCTGCTTCAAGTAGGTCATCGTGGAATTTTCAATATAACATATTTTCTACAAAGCTTCAGAAGCTAAAATTAAAACCCATTTGAGCCAAAATGTGCATGAAGCTCATGAACAAATTTCAGATATTGGTTCGCCATAGTTTTGGAGATATGATCTTAGGAAGTTATGGTTTTTGCAAGCTCCCGAATTCCATGTCAAACAGGTGACCTCAAGAAAATCATCATAACTTTCTCTCTGAACATTGGATTCAAATTTTTTAAATAGTGACATAAGGAGGACGGACTATAGTTTATTTGACATCATTTTCAAGGCTAGAGGTTGAAACATTGACACGTGGAACTTTGTACAAGTTTGCTCTACTGAACTAGTCTATAATCAGGTCATCATGGGAGATTGATAATAACTCTTTTTTTAAGAATCCAATCTCGATCAAACCTATGGGGTTGGAAAGAGGACTCAAAGGGCTACCACAGGACAAAATTTCAGATTTTGGAGATCCTAAATTACATAGATACAATAGATTCAATATCGAGCTCCTAGAAGGCAAGAAAAAGTATGCATTCAAGGATCACTACTATAAGGACCACACATCAACAGTCAAGGGTAAGTATGCTACAACATGGTATGTATGATTAGTGTTTGCATTTGAATTTTGAGTATCATCTCTTACATATGCTTTTGTAGGAAAGCATAAGTATATTGTTTTGTGTAGAATTGAGGCTTCTGTGATCCCCTATTGTTGTGAATCTTTTTATGGAAGATTTTGAAGCCAAGGCTATAGCCTCGGCTCATCTCCTTCCCAAGCTTTGGAAAAGGTATGTAGATGACACTAATGTCATCTGGTCCCATGGCCAAGAGGAGCTGGATCGCTTCTTCAATCACCTAAACGGTCAATCCTCTGCCATTAAATTCACCATGGAAAAAGAGGCCAATGGTTGCCTCCCTTTCCTGGATATTCTTATTTCTAAGAATAAGGACGGCTCTCTCTTCCACTCTATGTTCCGGAAGAAAACACATACTGAGGAGTATCTTCATGTCGATTCCCATCATTTCCCTACTCAGAAGATGGGTGTTCTTAACACCCTCGCTACTCGTGCCCTGAGGATTTCGGATAATGAGAGCTTTGATAAGGAGAAATCTCATCTCCTAGATGTCTTTGTGGAGAATGGATATAGTAAGCGCCTTGGTCAGAGGGCCTTCCGTAAAGCCTCTAAAAATGCGTTAATTAAGAAAGATCCTAAGGAGCGCCGACTAGGTGTCCATCTTCCCTATGTACAAGGAACCACGGACAAGATTGCTCGGATCCTTAGGAGGTTTGATATTCCCTCAACCTTTAGGCCCCTCAACACCATTCGCAATTCCCTCCGATCGGTGAAAGATCCCGTTAACCCTAAGGACATGAAGGGTGTATATTTGATCCCTTGTTCTTGTGGGACCCCCTGTATCGGGGAAACGGGGCGCTCCATCCATCAGAGGATCAGCGAACATGCAGCTGACCTAAGACATGGGAGAACCAAGTCTTCAGCATTAGCAGAGCATGTCGATAAGACCAAGCATCAGTTTTGTATAGAGGAGGCCAAGGTTGTTGCCAAAGTTGCTCAGTTCCATCATCGTAAATTCAGGGAAGCTATTGAAATTGAAAGAAGGCCTAACAATCTCAACAGAGATGACGGCTGGAAGATTAGTAGAGGTTGGATCCCTGCCCTGTCGACCTAAGTTTTTTTCCCCCTTTTTATCTTTTACGCTTTCGTTGTTCCCCTGGAGCCTTCCTTTATCCTATTCTTTTTCTTTTTCCATCTTGCTCTTTGGTTTTCTATTTGACTTTTTCCAGTCCTTCTCCTTCTTTTTATTTTAGGTCGCTCTTTCTAGTTAATTTTTTTCTAATAGATATTATTAAATATAATCTTAACTAATATATTATATATATTATATATATATATATATTATATATATATATATATATATAATATATAATTTTTATTAGTATCATTTATTCATTCATTTTAGTTGTATTTATTTATTTAATTATTTTTATTTTTTATTATTATTAATTATTTTATTTTATCTATTTGATTTATTTATTTATTATATTATTATATTAATTTATTTAATTTATTTTTTATTTATTTTTTATTATTTTATTTTATTTTTTATTTTATTTATTATATTTATTATTATAATTTTTAATTTTAATTTTATTTTATTTTTTATTCTTACTTTTATTTATTTTTAGCCTTTACCAACTACGTTCTTAATTGAATTTAATTATTTTACTTTATTTATTGATATTTATGTGGTTTTGTTTTATTTATTGAGTTATTTATTTATATTTGTAGTTACTTATTTGTTTTAACTTTCTAGTATTTCTCATTCAAGCAATTAGTTAGTCTAACCAACGTTTATGTATTCATAAAAAGTAAGTTATTCAAATTAACTAATTCCCATTTAATTACATAATTTTTTAATTATTAAATGATACCGGTTAGCTAACTTTTAACTTAAATACCTACTTAAATTATTTCCTTTTTATCTTTTAGGCATTTATTTACTCATTTTAACTTCTAGTAATTTCTCGTTCTAATTTATATAAAAAAATATGGTCTTCAATCTAACTAATTTCCCATTAAAATTACAATTTTTAATTATTAAAAGATATCGTTATAACTAACTTTTAACCTAAACTCCTTCTAAAAGTATTTCATATATTAAGGTTGGGTCACGATGATAACTACCTTCCTTGAAATTATCAGGATGACTTTTTGACTCTGGCCCAAGGTCAAAATTAGCCGGTGGTCAAGATAGCTAGTAGAGGCTCTGCTCTAACTATTTAACATGCAAAGCTCGATCTGTTTCTTCAACTCGTCCTGACGATGAGCCACACTGGTTGGTTTGAAACGCGTCGACGAAGATCTTTCTTTATGTAATTTACGCCAAAACTCTTCTTATAAATATATTGTTTTGTATTTGTTTGGGTCTTGCTTGTTAATGCATGTGCAGGAATGTTGACACTTTAGAACAACTCGGACACATACTAGGACATGCAATGCCAAAGTACCATTACTTGAAGCAAGCACAACAGTACCACGGCAGCTGCAAGTGATCTAAGAAGCAATGTTGAGTCAAGTGTCAAGTCTTGTCAAAAAGCCAGTGTTGTAAAAGAGTCATCATTGAAGGAGTCTTTATTGTAAAAGAGTCAATCTTCCTAGAGTTGAAGAGGCATTGTTGGGGGATATAGGAGTCACTGTTGGGATGATGTCATGGTTGGGTTACAGGTTGTAGTGTGATTGGGTGTTCTTTCAAGTACAAGAAAATCATTGTAAATCATATTGTATCATGGACCATTGTCCCTGGTACAAGAGTCCACACTCTTGTCTCACTTCTGATCATTATAGGGTAGCAAGGAGGTGCTAGGCTGGTGCGTAAAGTCATCTACATGTTGGATCCTATGAACACTTCAAGGTGGTAGGTTGGTCTAGGATGTTGGGGCATCCATTAATTTGACTATTGAAGAAACCAGGTCATTGGGGCGTCCTTCCAGTGGGCGCTGGACAAGAATGTTTTTCTAGAATTCTAGGAAGTTGTAACTTTCATTTTAGTTGGGGCTGAAGATTAAAAGAGTTCATTTAGAAAAGTGTTTGATGTTTTTTGACCCTGAGGGGGTTTTCCACCTAAAATTCTTGTGCCTATTGTGTTTTATTGTTTATTGTTGTTACTAGATAAACATTAATAATAATTGAAGACTAACTAATGCTCTGAAAATATTTAAAAGTGGTAATTACTAAGGAATATTGATTCACCCCCCTCTTAGTATTTCAAACACCATTGTCGTTAAACCAAAACCCGCAAGTGTTAATCAGCGATCACATCGCCAGAGATAAGAATCCACAAGAGGTGGTTAGTCCATGTCACAAAACACATAAGGAGTGTTGGTTTATCTAATGTCTAACAATCTCCCCCCCAATGTGAGTCAAGTGTGTATCGAACTCATGACCTACACTTTGATACCACTTGTTGGGAATCACGATTGTCATTAGATCAAAACCCACAAGTGTTAGTGAACAATCACATCGCCAAAGAAAAGGATCCACGAGAGGTAGTTATTCCATGTCACAAAACACAAAGGGAGCATTGGTTTATCCAATGTCCAACAATTGTGAGATCCATCTATGCTCCAAACGCTTCTTCATAATAAAATTAGAATCATTAGAGATCACAGTTTATGTAATACAAGAGGGTCCATGGTTCTAGGGTAATGCAGGACTATTTATTACCCCATGGTTCCAATATTTTGATGCCAACTCAATGATGGTCTTCAAAATGCCAATATGGGTAATATTGCATAATTTACCCCTTCATTTTTGGCATCCAAAAGTTTTAGAAGGAATTGATAACCTGTTGGGGAGACACATAAAGATGGATACACAAAGAACAGAAGAAGAAATATATATTTTTTCTCGAATTTGTGTAGAGGTAGACCTCAGCAAAGGACTTCCGGATCGTATTCTTCTGACACACAACAACTAGTGCTGGACTCAATTCTTAGATTATGAGAATACGACATTCAAATGTCACTTTTGTCTACAAACTAGACATTTACAAAATGCATGTCCTTTGACAAAGAAATATCCTAGGAAGAAAAAGAAACCAGTCAAGAAGTGTAAGGGATGGCATTTCCCAGCGCAAAAACCTAAGGAAGAAGAGGAAGAGGATCCCATAACTGAGGATAAATAAAATCCACAAGACCCCCCTCCAAGTGAAGGAATCAATTAGGAAGGAATGGTGGTAGCAAGGTTGCACAATCCAGATGCACAAGGAAATCTTAATCAAGAAATCTAGAAGGAGAAGGAAGTCGAAAGATCCAAACGCCCTTATTCCTTTGAGAGCTCGAAATCAGATAAAGAACATTTGAGAAAAACAATAGACAACCAACTAATCATTGTAAAATCCACTCCTAATCAAGGAGGATGGTGAAAATTAGATAAGAAAAAAGGTAGAAAAGGGTGACTAAGTATTTTCTCTTAGCCCCAAGTTTTACTCTCTGGTTGGTTTTGGCTTCTGCATGCTATTGACTCACCATGTAATTTATTTCTTTTTTTTTGGGGGGGGGGGGCATCAATCGAGAGGATGATCTACAAGAATTCCTACATACATCTACAAAATGTAATTTTGTTCCTTGAATTTCAGGTTGAATAAAATTACAATTTTTCTTCGGAAAAAACAAATCCACCTTCTAACATCTTCATATTAAATAGATGATTCATAATAAATACCTTATTTGAGGCCAATATTTTTTCATATAGTTTGGCCAATGTCGTCATTAAACCATTTTATATCATTTACTTTGACATGTTGAATGTCGTCGAAACTGCGAGACAGTCGTATTGTTCCTAGTGCCTTTCTGTCAATAATCTCCCATTATGTGTTTGTCATACTCGTCGGCTTCTTTGATTTTCCACTCAATGGTAGGTATAGATATTTCTGATACAGATAATCTTCCATCTTCATCTTCCATAGTTGGTAATTTTGGCGATTAAATTTCTCGACCCTAAACCTACCATCTTCCTGTTGGGTTGTGTTGTATTCTTTAGGTGGGCGGATCTACCTATGGTTTTGTGCATGGTTTTCGCACATGGTTTTGGGCGCGATGGTTTTATGTCCATGGTATTTTGTAGATTCGGTCAAGGGAACTACAGTTATGTTCTAATCCAGGGTTAATGGATTGGGTTTATGGATGCTTCGGCATGTATATATATGTATTGTAACATTGAAAGGAACATAACGAAAAATCAATCTAGTAATCCCAATTCTGGGATCTAGGGAAAAATCTCTGTGTATATTTGTTTTATGTGTTATGCTCTCACCATTGTTTATTTTTTGTTTTTAGAATTCATATGCAGGTAATTTCTGTACAGGGTTAAAACCTACACTTCCACCATTGCTCCCACTCGAACCAAGAATTATTCTTTCCTACGAGTTTATCGGCCAAATATACCTTCAGTTTTGATACCAATTATTAGAAATTAATTAACAAAGCAATAAAATACACAAAATATTGCAGAAACACAAATACAGAAATGCATAAAAAAGAGAGACACGGATATACATGGTTCACCTAGTTTGGGCTACATCCATGGAGAAACACCCAGTCCTTCCTTTTATATTATCTAGCAAAATGAAGAGATACAACCTACATCAAATCCATTGTAATTTCATCTTCACTCTCACACAATTTCCTCTATATTTCTCACTCATAATCATGATACACATTTGCAATACAATTCCCTCATATAAATTGAGGGGTTTCCTTCTAGGGAAAAAAAAAAAAAACCTTAAATTAAATATAGTTTCTACCATCAAATCATCCATCTAATGAATGGCCCAGGTTGAATACGAAATTACAATATTTTACAAGGTGATTTTTCATTTATTTTTAGTTTTGGGGGCACTACCCCTGAACCCCCACAAGGGGGGGGCTCATAAAAGTCATCTTCGCCCACTGTGGACCCCCCTAACGGCGATTAAATGGGCAGCATTGTCGCCCTAGTAGGAATAGGTATTATATGCCATTTTGTTGCATTTGGTTAATAGGCCTGGAAACCAAATCAATCCACATCCATGAATACTTTTTCATCATCCCTATACAAATCCCTAAGCATTACCTTTCCAAACCCCTGATTTTTTGGGTCTGCTTGCTTCATTTCAATGCTTTTAAGGCCCAACACACCCTGCCCCTTCAGGGAACTATGTTCAGCAGCAGGTTGCTCCATTTTTTACCCACGTTGATCAGTAGTAGCTTGTCCCATTCTGGGGGTGACTTGATTCTAGAAATTTTTGAAAATTAAAAAGAAACCTGAAACTTCCTCTTTTAGAAGCTTCCAAGGGTTGTTTAACCATTTACCTTAGATAAGAAGTTTGAATCCTATATGATCCTACCTTGGAGATTTCACCTCTTATCCCTTGAGCTCATCCTCCGCTCTTAAGTGGATCTCAAGCCTAGAGTGGTAAACGGATAGAATTACTAAACTACCATCCCTCTCCTATAAATTTACTGCCATCTACAACATCAGGGTTGCCTTTTGGATACTAATCATGCCCTTATGTTGTTGCCTTGAATCTAAGAGAGTCATCATCTTCGTGTATTAGAGTGACAGGTGTGCTTTGTGACAAGGAAGGACAAGTCAACTTGGGGAGATCTTATAATATCAACTACTAATATTAGTTGCAAACTCTCTCCTATTCATATTAATACAAAGAGTACATTATTTTCCTATATGTGTTATTTTATGTTTACATTCATATATTTCAATGCCTTCTTGATCCATTGAATAAAGTATTTGGATAATGCTACATAGATGTCGTAGATATTTGGCTTGGGTTGGTTATATGTGCAGGTTTTAATTATAGCAATGGAAGCTACGATGGAGCTTACAAACCAAGAGGAAAGAAAATCTTGTGATGGATTCCAAGTAATCCTCTTTCCATTCTTCAATTTCTCTAGGGAAAACTTTATATTATTTGCTTTATGTTGTTATAGACCAGTCGACTAGGTCTAGGGAATATACTTTTGTCTGCAATCGTAAATTTTCGTATAACAACATGGATCCAACATGGCTTAAACAAAAAACCTTTGAACAATCAGGAACATAATTAGGCTCCACACCTAATAGGTCTTCCAAAACTGCCACATAGATGAGATTATTCTTTAGGCCTAGAACAAACATGACATATTTGAGGTGAAGAGGGGATCCCAACTCCCCCTTAAAGGTTACTTTACCGATCGCAATAGCATTATACCTTCCGTCATCCCCAATCTCAATATGAATTTGGAGATCTTTCTCCTCCAAGTCACTGGAAAACTCTTTACACCTTGTCATGTGGAATAAGGCATCAAAGTCCAAGTACCACACACTCCCCATCAGTGTGATGTCCATGCATGTGATAAGGGTGAAGTCAAGCTCAAACTGTGAAACCAAGGCTTCACTTGCTCCTCCTCTTGAGTTCTTCTTGCTCAAATTTTTGGGTGGACACTTTGTAGCATAGTGACTGAATTCATGATAATTGAAGCATTTTATTTTGGACAAGTCTTTCTTCTTGACCCCTTGGCTAGATTCTGGTTTGGTTTGAGACTTCTTCCCTTTTCCCTTATTTCTCTTTCCAACTAATGCAAAATTTGTTTCATCCTTTCCCTTGGATGAATTTCCATCTCTGGTATTTCGCCTGATCTCTTCTTGTACCAAATTAGACCACAAGCACTCCCAATTCAGTAATTTCTCCCTCCCATTCATCCAGTCCTGGTATCTATGTCATCTTTTGGGAAGGCCTAGAAGAGCTCTCACCAGTTCATCTTCTGCAACATTCACACCAACCCCTCCAAGCTCATCACAAACTTGTGTAAAAGATTTCAAGTAGAAAAAGAGGGAAACGAGCAAAGGGATCTGATTCTTGTGAGAATGAGGTATTTCATACTCAATTTATATATTTGTACAAGTTTCCATTGCTTGTTTGAATTGTATGTGTTAGTTTTTAGTTTTAAATTTATAAAATAAGAAATTAGGGTTTATTTTTTATTTCTAATTTTAAAATAAAAGTTGTATTGTACATATTGTTGGCTTATATGGGCCTGACCTAGGTTCGGAAGATTTATTTATCCAAACAAATCCCGCAGCTACCGGCCCTTTCGACAACAGCCCATGGAGCACGAACTAAGGTCTCACCCAAGGTAGCAAGGGATGGTGCTAGAGCCAGGTTTCCGCACCCTTGGGATGTCTTGATGTGGTCTAGAGGGTTCGTGCATTGTTCTTTGGCCTTGCACCACTCTGCTTCCGCGTAGATCCGAAGCAAGGCAAATTCTTTAATATTTATTATTAGTGAGCTGTTATAGGTCAGATCTACGGTTTATGGTCTTTAAGCAAACATTTACTAGAGATAACCAGTTCATGCACCCAAAAAAGATATAGATTTGCATAAACTCATAATATAAGCATAAGCACACAGATCAAACAAATATATCAACCATAAATTAACCAGATCTGCAATAATTCAAATTCAACACAGTATTTCAGAACCAACTTATCTTTATTCAATCTTTCGCTAATACAACCAGATCTGCACTGCGCACTCAGTTGGAGGGGTCCACGCACACAGCTGCAGACTCTACCAGGCCTCTGCTCACTCAGCTGCAGGGGTCCCCGCACACAGTTGCAGACTCTACCAGGCCTCTGCATACACAGCTACAAAGCCTCTATCTACCCACCAGCACCCTCGACTCGGACTTACAGACACTTCAAGACTTCTTTCTTCAAAAACCCATTACATTCCAGATCCAAAAGTACATATCAAAAACTAACTCCTAACTCTAGAGCCTTGCTCTATTTATACATTTCCATGGTTTGCAGACCATGGGCGGGCCGAATTATTTTGCATTATCTTTGACTTGACTCATTACAATTCACGCTTCATGCATCTCGCGGATCCTTTACCATACCTTTACCCAAAATTGAGAGCTTTAAGCCCCAAAACCGTTACGCGGGGCCTCTGCTACCCAACAATCCCCTAACACAATCATCGTGACTCGTCCCGAGTCACTCGGCCGGTGTGACAATCTTCGTGCGGAGGTTGGTTAGCAACTTTTGTGCTTCTCTTATACTTGCAACAAACTCTTCTACCATCTGTTGTACATTTTCAATGCGTGCCGCCGACACATCAGTCTCTGTCTCAGCTACTTCCCCGGGTGCATATTCTGCCTACATGTGTGCCACCTTGTGCTCGATGGCAGTGGAAACCACAAATGCCTCATCAATACATTATTGGAGTCATTCTTTAATCGTTGCTTCCTTTTGTCAGGTAGCATCAGCTTGTATTTTCAAGGCCTGGGCGTCCCTCATCTTAGCCAAGCACTGTGTAATAGAAACTGTCTGCATGGTCCCTCTAGCATTATTGTAGGCTTGTTGGAGCTCCCTTGCCTCTGTTTCTAGTCACTGTAGGGTTGGATCTTCATGAAGTGAAGTGAGTGTAATAAGTGACTGAGCCAACAAGTCAGTGCATTCCTTCATAGAACGTGTGACCGTTTCACGTCCAGAGTTAATGATGCTTTTGTGCTGCTCGTTGACCTCTGGTGGTGTCAAAGGTTGTACCTGCAATTTCAGCTCTGCCACCTGCAAGCTGAGCTCCAACTGAATCCTCACGACCTCCTCCTTTGTGTCATAGAACCCACTAGCCATCTTGTGGATTCGTATGCCAACAGGTAAATCGGCCACAATCTCTAGCTGACGGGCACGCGAACATGCTTCCCCTACAAGTTGCTCCAATTGTTGACTTTGTGCGATGGCTTCATCCCACTGGAGACTCAATTGTTCTATATTAATTCTTTGTTCGCTGAGTACCTATTCCCCGCACCCTTGCCTAGTGCGAAGCTCCATCGTGGTGTTGTCGTGGAGCTGGTACAAGATTTCGCGCAAGAGGGCAACGAAATTTAGGCCCAGCCCTGTAAGCCGTTTGACCACAGCTTTGTCCTCCACATTTTTTGTTATCAATGCTCCTGATAGAATCACGATAGTATGAGCCATTTGGGCCTTTAGTAGCTGCTCAGTGGCTGACATACCCGTAACCTCATGAGTAGCGGTGGTTCTCGTCTGTGCTACCCGTGTCCCAAGTTCCTGTAGCTCCACGCGGAGCTCCCCCAACACAATCTATTGCTCCGACATGGCCTCATCAATTGCGTCCCAAGAGACTTCACAAATTGTGTCCCCTATGTCACCTAGGTCGCCCTCAGTCAAGGTGGTCAGTTCTCCGTCCCATTTAGATGGCTTGGCCTTCTTCCGTGGCTTCGTTCATTCTATCAGTGGCGATCGTTTTAAGGGCACACCCGTGGTGTTTGATGGTGTTCCTTCCATCCTTATCTCCATGGTTGTCTATGTGGGCACCTTCTGATGACCTTCGTCCTTTGCAACTGCTCTAGCTGGTGCTTTGTCTGTTGAATTCTGCGCCACCTCCCGGACCGCTTGAACTTCCGCAGCGTGTTGTTCGTTCTACTTCTGCTATGTGGTGCGCTTAGCTTCAGCCTTTTGTTTCTTGATGGTGGCCTCATCGTGCCCCACCACATCTGGTTTGTGCCATGCCGGTGGCCAAGTATCCAATATCGCATTGATAGCTTCATCAATGGCAAGGAAAGAAAGTGTAGTCCACGTCTGGTCAGGGTCCTTGCGCACCCAGATGTAGACAAAGTGCATGTCTTCTTTAATCTCTGCTATGTGCTTTACACTGTTATAGATTTTGTTGGACAACTGGGGTTGTTGGGTGACCAAGTGTCGAACGTCTGCATCCATCAGTATCCAAAAAATCTTAATGTCTGGATTCATGCAGCATCCTTGGTCACCTAGAGCGACGCAAATTTGGCGGCTTCAGGGCAATCCTAGTCCAAGGAGGGAAACTGACTGTCTTCAGGTAGTTCAGTGGTAACCAGCACAATGGACAATAGCAGTGACGCATAGTGGAAGGTCTTTCCCTCCTCTTGGACCTCCCTACAATTGGTCAGGTATTCTTCACAAAGGAACTGCGCCCAATTGAATCGTTCTCCAGCCGCGCATTCCTCAGCTAGCGCAATGACGATCGCTGGAACTTCAGTGCCATGGCATTTCTACATCACTTTCCCTACCAGCAACTAGGTAGCAACGCGGACTGCTTTGTCCGAGATACTATCAATAGCGTACCCTCGCTACCCTTTCTCCAGCTTATATTTATTTTTCATGGTTTCTGTCATCGTCACGTCGCCACTCTTATCAACAATTTCCCTAGGGTCTCTCCCTTCACAGGGAAGCAGTGAAATCTTATGAATGAGTTCTGTCGTGATGCGGATGGGTTTGTCGAGCCATAAGTATCCATCATGTATGAGACAGACCAACTATCTGGTGACCAATATTGTAATAGGGGGCCAGAGAAAGTGGGGAATGGATAGGAGACAGAGCAACCCAGCTTTCTCCACCTTTTGCAGTCATTCCTTTGGCTGAAGTGTTGTAACCGTCCCTTCCGCGCTCTGCTCCATCAGTTCACTGGTTGCCAACTGGGGAAATTTTGTTGTATCTGCAAGGTCCTAGTCTTCAAATTTCATCGTCAAAATCAGGCCAGCCACTGGCCTTTCAACTGGAACCCCTTTTGGAAGAGACGGGGTGATGAGTATATTGTCAATGTTATCCAGATTGGTAGGGATCTTAGCCTTCCCTTTGCTTGGAGGAACATACTTGGAATGTCGCACTGGCTAGATAGTTTCCTCATCAGGGTCTATTTCTTTGATATATGTCGAGGATCCCTCTTCCTCCTCGTCGCTTTCAATTGTAACAGTTTTGCCCTTTTCTTCCGTTGTGAGCTTACTAAAGTGCGGATTTCGTGGTGACCGCCTTACTGGTCCTAGTATCTGGGGGTCCTTTTTGGTCTGCGACGTTCTGGGTGATTTATGGAGTTCAGCTGCTTGTGGCATGGAATTTTGTGGACTCTCCGTGGTAGGGTTTATTTTCCTGAGGAAGGACTCTCGGTATTCCTTTGGCAGTGCCTGAAACCACAGGCTTTCCTCCATTACTTTGTCATTCATCTTGCTTCTCTCGGCTTGAACCCAGGGCATCCTATTCTTCGAATGATCAAACTTTGTGGTGTGCCCCTTTTCTTGCTTGTTATATATGATTTCAAATTCAAAGTCAGCTATTCGCCCTCCTCGTGGCTCTTAATGCGATTTTTGTGATTATCCTTACGCCTTAATTTCTCACCGCTCGTGCCTCTGTGTCTTAAATGGAACATCCTAACATGAACAATACCTACAATGTCGCCTTCCATCCCATCCCTACAGCAACACAGTCCCTAGTACGCAAATGTGTCTTATGCATTTGACCATCCTTGCATGCTATGGCCAACTTGTGTAGCTTTCCTGCAGCCTGTTTTATAGTCTCCTGCCCTCCTCCAACTGCATGGAGCATTGGGACTGGGCCTCCTATGGATAGTCAGGTGGCCGCACCCGTTGTGCGAACCTTCGCTTCCCTACTAGCCCAGGCTGTGGGCACCCTTCGCATTCCTTGGAGTCTGATAGTGTATCACAGTCTGTGTTCCCTTATGCCTTAGGTTGCAGTCAACACCATGCTAGTAGGGTAGCAGGTTGTCCTAGTAGTGTAGGAGATTCGACCATGTCTGGTTCCTTCAATAGCTCTTGCGCGCAACCCGTGTGGGTGACTTCTAATTTTATTTTATCAATTTCTTCATCTAGCCTCACACTTTCCTTTCGTAGTCTGGCCCCCATTTCCTCTAACTCAAGAAGTCTCATTTTATCACGCCGAACAGCTTCCCATAACTATCGAGTCTCGTCACGCAAATCTTTGTGTTTAGGTCGGACCATAGGGGTTATGGCCCGTCCGGCCGTGATAGAGTTCCCTTGGCATACCCTACTCTATGTACAATGTATTGGCCCAACGAACCCTTCCTATGTGCAGATTTAGTTGGGTCAACAGTCGCCCAACATACAACCGTACCCTTCGTTGTAGATGGATGACTTCCCTGCTCCAGCGTGGCTTCCGCGCACGTCCTCCAATCCGTACATGGAACCGCCTTCTCCATCTCAGCTTCCTCTATTCACACCACCTTGGTGCGCATGGCACTTCTTCGAATGCACCATGCTGCTTCTAGGCTACGATTATTTTGCCAGGGTTGACAAACTACTCCTCACTGGTTGCACTGTTATTCGTTGGCCACTGCCTTACTTCAGTGGTTACGCACTGTAATGATCTAATCATCATATTACAGTTGACTGTGGTGACTTCCTGCAATCTATTCTGCCATCTCTCAATCTCCTCATCTGAATCTGATGTGCATGAACTATTGCGCTCCCATGAGAATCTTTCGTCCGCTGAGGGATTCACCCAACCCTGGTCTTGCACTGTTATTTGGTAGATGCAGTCTAGTTCATTGTCACTTTCTTCGTCGCACACTAGCTTGGTGTAGCGCACTCATTCAACTGGGTCCAACTGAACTATGACACAAAGTGCCTTTTTTTCGAAGGTCGTTTTCCGTCTTTTTAAGTTGATCACCCCATTCATGTCCATGGCCCAATCTATTCCTAGCAATGCAGGGTATGGATTTACTATCATCAACAATTTCTATTACCTCAAAATCGATCTGCGTACCTATCCCTTCAATGTCCACTATCACCCCTTGCCGGCCTACCCATGTGTTCCCACGTTTGTTTAGGCAATACATTCGCATCTAACCCTAGATCCAGAATGACCTGGTCCATCTCGTATTCCCCGATTTACGTCGATAGTCGCATCTCTTGCCCATTGCGTAGAGCATGTTTCCCCAATTTCCAGACTACACGCAGTTCCCCTGATCCCGCGCATCTAGTAATCAACTCTTGGAGTCCTTTAACCGCCCTATTATCGCATAGCAACTTCATACATGTCTCTAAAAAGGTAGTAAGCATATAGGGATCCATTCCTGGCTCAATTAGATCCCTATCACCTGGGGTAGAGACCTTCGTGAAGCTCTCCAGAGCTTCTTTAATTGTCCCTTTCACCTGCTTAGGTTCCTTTGTTAGAGCACCGCGACTCTTCTCATCTTCCCCAGACTGTTTCCTCGCATCTCCTCCGGTGGTTGCATTGCTTCTTAGTACCATGTTTACGTTGGGGTCCTCTTCACGAGGTTCCGATCTCATAATCTGGACATTTTGAGTCGGAGTGGGTTGCAATACCCCTTTTTCGCGCATTTGGGCGATAAGCATTAGACAGTCTACCATTTCATGGTCAAATTGCTCACAGTATGGACAAGATATCCTCGTTGGATTCGTGCAGTCACGAGCATAGTACCCTGGTCCTCTGCAGTTATAATAGATCAGCTATATGTGCCCTTGCCCAAGCCCCATTCCTCTTCCCTGGCCGTGTCCTTGAAATCCCCTGCGTGGCCCAACGGCTGGGTCGAAACCCCGCGCTTCAGTCTGCACTCAATAGGATGGGGTTCTTTCCATCATTAAATCATAACTTCAAAAATTTAGTTCATCATGACCCACTTATCTGCAAAAGATGCAATACAGCTGCTGCGGGGTCTGGGTATACTTCTACAACAGGTGGTAGTTTTATATTGCGTGCTTTCCTCCCACTTGAAAAATTGCGCACCAGAGCGTGGGTGTCGCACTTGGCCCTACTTGTACCTCTAGCTTCAATGGCATCGGGCCCCCTCCTGCCAGATAGTTCATGAAGATGGAGCAGTGGTCCTTGTTGTGTCCTTGGCTCTTGCACTTAATGCACCCTCCCTCTGTATGCGCCTCCAGTCAGGGTGCCCTTTCTTGCTTCAAGCTTTGCATTTCTAAGCACAGGTTTTGTAGTTGCACGTGGATTTGTTGAACACCCAACCCTGGATCCTGTATTGGAGTTTCGTGCAACCTCATTGTTGTATCTAGTGCCTTGGCTTGGGTTGAGATCTTTTGTTGTGATAGTTCCATCCTCAGATGTGGTGTCAAAGACGCCACAAACCATGCGCAATGTTGTGCATCTGTCAACGTCATGTTAGCCTCACGAATTGTGCTTTTCAATCTCTGATCCAAATCCCAAGGGGATTCACCAAGTAACATCGCGATCTCCTTGAATCCAATGACTGACTGTGTCTCCAATTTCGGTTGGCTAAACTCCCTGGTCAACGTGTCTTGGATCGTCGCTATTCCTGCATTCGGATGATCGCTTGAGTACTTTATATACCATGTCAATGCTCGGTCTTGCAGCGCACTAACCAGAGTAGCCTTTTTGATGTTATCATTCGTTATGCCTTGGGCTTCCCATACAGCCTTTACCACAAACCAGAACTGACCTGGTTCCTCATTTCCTACACCCTTAAATACCGACAACTTGATTGCGCTCGCCATCCCAACCCTCGGTGGTGGTGGAGGTGGAGGTGGAGTCGATGAAGATGGATTTGACGTAGGTGAAGTAGGTGATGTCGTGGACAATGGTGGTAGAAGTGGAATCCATTGCCCAATCAACTGGACTACACTTCTTGGAGAGAACCTTGCGAGTTATTCCTCGCTTTATTGCGAAATGGAAATCAAAGGGTTGTTCTCTAATCCTTCAATTCCTCGGTAACCTCTTCCGCTCCGCGTTACGTTAGACATCAATAAACGCAAATAATCTATTTTTCACACAACAACATCTTAATCCAAGTATTCAATGATTTGATATACTTACCCTGCAGTCCTTGGAGAAAGCGCCTTTTTGCTTCACTATAACTCACAGTTGTGTCTATCACGAACTCAGTGATAAACCCTCTTATTACCTGATCCAACCTGTGATCTACTGCGCGTACGATTTTGTCTTCAGAAGCTTCTAGCCTGCGCACCAATTCTGGAGTCCACACAATAGGTTGATCTAGTCTACACCTTCCCACACTGTCAGCTAACCTCACGATCCACTCGTACAACTCTATCGAGAATGATGCGAAGAAGATCTCATGGATGTCTGTGTATATGCAACAATCCAACCACTGTTCTTTTGATATGCGTGGATTTCTGTTTTCTTAAACCACAAACTCGTGAAGCTTCTGATCTAACCAAGCTCTTTCTTCGTAGGGTTCCAGCATCCTAACATCAGACATCCTTTAGGCAGATCCCGATCCCGGCAACGGAACCATTTGTTGGCTTATATGGGCCTAACCCAGGTTCAGAAGAGTTATTTAGCCAAATAAATCCCACATCTATTGGCCCTTTCGGAAACAGCGCCAGAGCGCAAACTGAGGTCTCACCCGAGGTAGCAGGGGAGGGTGTTGGAACCAAGATTCTGCACCCTTGGGATGTCTTGATGTGGTCTATAGGGTTCGCATGCTGTTCTGTGGCCTCACGTCACTCCACTTCTGCGTAGATCTAGAACAAGGCAATTCCTTAATATTTATTATTAGTGAGCTGTTATAGATCAAATCTACGGTTTACGGTCTTTAAGCAAAAATTTACTAGAGATAACTAGTTTGCGCACCCAAAAAAGATATAGATTTGCATAAACTCATAATATAAGCATGATCAAACATATATATCAACCATAAATTAACCAGATCTGCAATAATTCAGATTCAACACAGTAATTCAGAACCAACTTATCTTTATTCAAGTCTTTCGCTAATACAACCAAATCTGCCCTGTGCACTCAGCTGCAGGGGTCCGTGCACATAGTTGCGGACTCTACCAGGCCTCTTCGCACATAGTTGTATAGCCTCTATCTACCCACCAACACCCTCGACTTAGACTTACAGACACTTCAAGACTTCTTTCTTCAAAAACCCATTACATTCCAGATCCAAAAGTACATACCAAAAACTAACTCCTAACTCTAGAGCCTTGCTCTAATTATACATTTCCATGGTCCACGGACCATGGGTGGTCCGAATTATTTTACATTATCTTTGGGCGGAAAACCCCTTTGACTTGACTCATTACAATTCGCGCTCCGTGCATCTCGCAGAGCCTTTACCATACCTTTACCCAAAATTGTGGGCTTTAAGCCCCAAAACCATTATGCGGGGCCTCTACTACCCAACACATATATAGGGATATGACAAGAGAAACTAAAAGAGCCAATGGCTTCTATATTGGGGGTAGAAGCATTGAATAAACTAGAAGGTATGGACTTGTCCATGCTTGCCAAATATGTGGAAGAACGTATTAAAGGCACTAAAATAGACCAACCAAAGCAACCTTATTAAAGGGAATCAATTGATTCCCCATCAACTCTTGGATCGAGCAAAAGTTCTAGGAAAAAATCAATCACAATAACCTCTAAGAATTTGGAATAGGGAACAAAGACATCCAATGTCCCACCCATTCCTAAGACACAGGTTTCTTCCACCACCAGTACATGTACTTATGCATCTTGCAGTGACACATACGAAACCGAGGTAGAATATGATGTTGTCTTTGGGGATACAAGAATGAAAGATGTTAAGAAAGTGTTCATCGTAGGTTGAAGGAATCATGCCTAAAATGATTCAAATAGCATCTACATCTTCCATTGTCAAAGATACCCATGCGCCTTCAAAAGGAATCCATCCATGACATGCAGACTGAATTTGGGACAGGATGGTCAGTAAAGCAAGTAAAAAAATAGTTGACTCAAAATTGCAAGAGATTTCATTGTAACCAAATGAGAAAAGAATAAACAAATTTCGCCCGAGCTAAGGGCCAAAAGAAGGCCAATTGATGTAAGCATGGAAGTATGGAAAGAGCTTGTGAAAGCATATGATAAGGCAGGTACGTGGAGGAAGTTTGGTGAGGACAGAATACAAGTATTTAAATTTGGTCATAAGATTATTTCAAATTCATTAAATGATTTTTATATTTTACAAGTGTGTAATTAAATTGAATTTGTGTATGTTTCAGGACAAGACCTCAAAGGCTAGGCTTGCCAAATATCGTGTCACACATCGCAGTGGCCAAACAGGTTTAGAAGCCTTAGAATGCACATTTGTAGTATAATTAATATCCGAAATTACATTTTTTTTAATTTTGTACAAAAAAAGTAAATAATTGGATATTAATTACTAAAAAAAATTGTCCATCTGCCATGTTTTGACAGGAGCAACAATATGGTCATTATCCATCACAGTTGGAATTTGATATGATATAAGATAAAAAGTGGTTTGATTTTTTTATCTAGATGGAGAATAAGGTATCATTAGTTGACTTTCAATAATTTAGTTGGATAGTAATATGTCAATTTTCATTTATTGTGTTGAGTTGTTTATTTATGTGTAGCTTGATTTCTTTTGTGCTCCCGTCGATAATAACACTCTTATAAATCACCAACCTTTCGATGTGATCGGATCCTTAGAAATCAATATCCAATCATGGCTTTATCAAGTCCTTTGCCAAAAACCTAGGGCAAAGGAGGGATGCAAGACCATGTAATACATAACCCGTAGTCAACAAAATAGATTACATGGGATTGATTATAGATGGTTAGGTTTAGAGCACATTACATAGGATTAATTATGGACCCAAGATACATGTATTGAGGATGATTGTCTTGGAGAGCAAGAAGCCTTGTGATGAAGAGCACTTGACACTTGCAACCCATGCTTAGAGAGTGCACCACCTGAGGATTAGTCTCTTGATGTGTATACCTTGGAGAGAGAGCACTTCACTTGGAGACGTTATCTTGTGCATTAAATTAAATTGCTTGTGTAATTAGTCCACTTTACCAATGTTGGTCTCCCTCACCTACTCTATATAGAGGGAAGAGAATGTATTTGTCTACATTAAACTCATTATTCCATCTATATAATTGTCATGGAGAGTTATTAGTGCTTATGTGATGCAATAGCGGAAGACCTAGAGTTTGTGATGTAAATCTTAGAGAAGAAATGAATATGAATGCTAGCACTAGGGATGATCCTGAGTCTTAACACTTGCCTTAGCAATTATTTGCCATATGGTAGGATGATGGGTGTTTTGAGGTCTAAAACATTTGTTTTATAATGATATATATAATGAATGAATTAAGTGGATATGTAGGGACATAGCTATTAGAATAGGAACATTTACGATGTAGGCCTATCTTGGAGCCTTTTTTAACTTTGAAGGCCAGGTTTGAAAGAAAGGAGTTGAAACTTTATAGGACACTTCCCTTTCTAGTCCTATGGGAAGAGTATGGTTAGCACACAACTTGGTGATTTTCCAAAATATAATTATTCCTACATTCTAGACTACAACACAAGTCTGCTGACTATTCCTACTCTATCAAACTTTTATTAATTATAGAATAATCAGATAAGTTGGGCAGGTGACGATAGACCTTTAGACGCAATGTGAACTAGTTTTTGGAGAAATTAATGAATAAATTCAACTAAGACTAACTTATCTATGATTACAATTTAAAATTAACATTGTAGTTGGAGAGAAAAACAAAAAATAATATTATATATATATATATATATAATATATATATATATATATATATATATATATTAAATATATATATTGAGGTTTAAACCATTGGGCTAAATAAAATCCTATGCATTAGATCTACTTCAGAGGGCATGAAATGAAAGAAAATAAAATGCAGAGACTGCAGAGTATTTCATTAAGGTTTCTTAGATAAAAATCACAGGTATCTCAACTATTCACACAGCATTGATAAATCTGTTAATGAAAGAAACCAACAACTTTATTGCACGGATCTCATAAGAAGAATAAGAGAAATGCAAAGTTACTAAGAAAAACCTCTTTGGTTGCCCACTTTCAAGTTTTGACAAGAAAGATGAAATGGCTTGTTGTTACAACTTATGTTGTTACAACATCTATTATGGCATTGTTATTACAACATATGTTGTTACAACATCTTCTGCTTAATCTGTTTTTACCTATGTTTGTGCTTCTCAATTTTCTTTTGATACCCCAAGTGATGGTGTAGTGTTGGGTGGCATAAACACCTCTTTGGTTTCCACTTTCAAACATTGACAAGCATGATGAAATGGATTTATATCCCCTCAACTGTTACAACATTTTCTATTATAGCATCCATTGTAATGGTCATTGTTTCAATAGTGGCAGTTGTTATAACATCAGCTTTTACAGAAATTTTGGCATTTTCAATAGTAATGGGTGTTACAACATCATTTTTTATAGCATTTTCAGCATATTTAACATTAACATGTTGTTATGGCATTTTTTGTTACAACATATGTTGTTACAATATTTGTTTCTCATATGTTGTTGCTTATGTTTGTGCTTCTCAGTTTTTTTCTTGATACCCTAAGTGTTGGTATAGTGTTGGGTGACAGAAACACCTCTTTGGCTGCCCACTTTCAAGTTTTGACAAGCAAGATTAAATGGATTTCTACCCCTTCAATTGTTACAACATATGTTGTTACAACATCTGTTGTTACAACATCTGTTGTTACATCATCCACTGTAATGGTCATTGTTTCAGTAGTTTCAATAGTAGTAGTTGTTATAGCATCAACTTTTACAGTAGTTTTAACATTTTCAATAGTAATGGGTGTTATAGTATCAGTTGTTACAGCATTTTCAGTAGATTTAACATTGACATGTTGTTATGACATTTGTTGTTACAACATCCATTATTACGACATCCGTTGTTACAAAATTTGCTTCTCAATCCATTATTACCTATGTTTTTGTTTTTCAAATTGTTTTATTGATTCCCCAAGTGTTGGTATAGTTTTGGGTGGCATAAACACCTCTTTGGTTGCCCGCTTCCAAGCTTTGACAAGCAAGATGAAATGGATTTCTACCCCCTCAATTGTTACAACATCTGTACAACATCCACTGTAATGGTCATTATTTCAGTTGTTTCAATACTAGAAATTGTTCTAACATCAATTTTTACAGCAATTTCAGCATTTTCAACAATAATGAGTGTTACAGCATTAGTTGCTACAGCATTTTCACTAGATTTAACATTGACATGTTATTATGGCATCTGTTCTAACAACATTTGTTGTTACAACATCCATTGTTAGAGCATCTGGTTCTCAATCCTTTGTTGCCTATGTTTGTGTTTCTCAATCCGTTGTTTCCTATGTTTGTGCTTCTCAATTTATTTTCTGTATCCCCCATGTTGTATCTTTGTAGACAGTCATCAGCTAAAGGACTATGTCAAAGCATCAATGTGAGGAATTTAGAGGAATTTAGAAGCCTAAACATTATCCTTGAATATTTAATCATAAATAGCAAATAGGCATAGATGAACCTATATAGTCAACACAAATATATTCAAGTACAACATAGAAGCAGCAATGTAAAGAGGTAAATAAATTAAACAGATTGTTCAATTTCTAACTTAGTTGTTAACATAATTTTGCAGAGGGACATCAAGGAGATTGATACTCAATCTATCCCTTCCCAACATCCTTTACAATTCTCAAATATACACAGAAACAGACTATGAAATTACAAGTACTCACAAGTAAACAATTATTGTCATGAACGAAAACCAGAAGCCTTTGATTATATCCAAGTTGAAAGTATTACAACAATATTACAAAAACTTGCTCCAAGTATCAAAAACCTTTGTTACTTAAAAAAAGATATATATATATTAATATATATATATAATATATATAGAGTGCTTTACAAAAATATCATATCTCTTAAAAGATTTACATTCAAAGTATTCTTTATCCAAAGCTTTGCATAATGTTTAAACAACTTTTAACTAAAAATAGAAAACTGCTCCAAAAATGTCTGCAACTCCACTTTATTTCTGCATTCAGGTTCAATGTATTTGAAACTATTATCCTTTTGTTGCTTGAAATTCTTAATAGTTGTGATCTATTGCTAATATGTTGCATTGATAAGATGAATTTATTGAACAAATTTGACTAGCTTCTCTTATTTTTCATTTGTTGTGTAACTGAGATCCATCTGTCTGTACAATTCATTTGCATCGGTATACTTAGCAAAAGTAGGTTTTACAATGAAAAAGTGTTTGATTTCACAGCAGATGAAAAGGTCATCAGCTAACAATTGAAGTTGATTCTAACCGCTAATCTCTCCCTTGATTTGAGCAAACTGTCTTGTCCCCTACCTCTCTGTTCAACAATATTTCATATCAGTCTTTTGTTACCATCTAGCCATATGAACTCTTAAAATATGGAAGACCTCTCTCTTGTAGAATATAAATTTTTATGTAGAATTTATTGATTTGCACTCATATTTTCACACTTTTCCTTTGTCTTCAACATCAGAGTTTTATTCATGGGAACCTTTTTAGCCTGAATAACTGATTTTTTTTTGTCTACAATTACTAGTTCTTCAAGTTCTTCTCTGGACCTTGTGTTTAGAGCTTTTATTATATTACTTGCTTGTCCAGGTTTATTTCCCAATTGTATTTTGATGTCATTAATAACTTCTTTGGCTATTTCAATCAACTCCTCCTATTCTACAATAATCTCCCTAGACTGCCAAATATTAGACACATATGACATAATTTCTATCCAAATTTGTCCTTTGGCTTGTGATAAACATTGCATATTGTTAGAACTGCTTAAATATTGTTCTAATTGCTTTTGTAAATTTGCATTTTTTTTTCTCAACTAAGGCATTTTCTAATTTAATTATGTTCATCTCAGCTCTGTCCAAATTCTCTTTCAACCTGTCAATCTCAACATCCTTTAGGTTAATGCCTGTGATAGAATTTTTGTAGTAATATATTTTGTGCACATGTTTATGTTGTTGGAATTACTACATTGTTAGTTTGGCCCTTCTCTTTTAACAACTCTTCCATCTTTTCTTGCATTTTCTGAATTTTCATGTTCTATTTAATTAGATATCATAATAGAGTTTCTTTCTCCTTCTCTAATTCCCTAATTTCTTGTGTTTGGGGATGCTCTGTTGTGGGCAGCTTCAAATGTCTTCTAAGTGCTTGAATATCTTCATTATTTTCGTAACAATCTCTTGAGTTGCATTGACATTTTTGGGATCCAAACCTAATTTAATTACAAGGTCTTCTAGTGATTTGATCCTAACATCCTCTGCCAGAGAATAAGTATTTTCCCTTTTAAGTTTTGAAATGTTATTATTCAAATAATTAGGAAATTTTGATACATTTGAAGAAAAAATAGCGAGAGAGGAATAGATCATCTCACGAGTTTATCTATGCAAACGAATCTAATCAATAGGATGGATCTGTTTAGTATTGAAAGATAAAATAGAAGTCTTATAACCTCCAACAACTCTAGGAGAAGAAACTTTAGGTTCAAGAAATGCTAACTTAAATTCACCTTTTTCAATATCAAAAGTTGAGAGTAACCTATTTTTAGCGGAAGAATTTTTCTTCCAAAACTTGGTATAATTTACTCCCTTCAGAGCCTCATTCTTTTTCTTCATTTCCAAAAACTCAGAAAAGATGTTTTGGTTAGAAGAAGTATAAGGAGAAGATTTTTTTGTCCCTAGATCCAATTCTTGCATTCTGAAAACAAGCTCACCTGTAACAACAATAGTAGCTAGTGAAGAAATGTCGGATGAGACAGTTTTTTATATCGCTCCCTCCATATTGTTTGTCTTCTTTCTCTTGCATACTCTAAATTGTTCCATTTTTTACTCTGATAAGCTTTGATTTGTCCTCTTAAGTTATTTTTCTTTCATTGTATGTGTAACCAAAAAATTTTGTCCTACTGACTACTCCACAAGTTGTTTTTTTGTCACTTCTTGTAAAGTGTTTTCCTCCCAGGTGTCCTTGTTAGCAAACTCCTCTATCTTAGGCTTGGACACACGAAAATAAGGTGGGGATTTATGCTAAACTCTGATGGATAAAATTCTCCCAATGGGGTCATATGGCCAAGTAACCCTCAATTTAAACTCTATTTGTGCCAATAATTATTCCACCTCTTTGTCTGTTGACCTTGATTCACTATAAATGGCCCTACATGTGCCTTCAATTTAAACAATGTATGTTTTATTCTAGGTAAAAAATGCACTTGATCTACATTGAGGCTTTGTATGATGAATTCAAACACAAAAGTACGTGTAGGAAAAAAAATGGTAACTGATAGGGTGGAATTTCACACCCATACAATCTAGTTTCTCTAAAATGTTGGTACAAATACCAATCATCGAGCCTTGTTTGTTCACTAAGTTGTATAATCCTTTTGATTTTAGGTGAAATTCTAGGAGGAATATCACTAATCAATATATTGTAGCATATGTGAATAAATTTGTTCACAAAATCAGTGAAGGAAAATTCCTTAGAATTCCTTTTGACCAAGGACGTCCAATGAATCACAGACCATTGATTCCCTTGAAGATCCTACTTTTGCAATTGTATTTGGAATCTATATGACTGATAATACAAAAACAAATACACCGGGACTGATTGATATTTAAAAGCTTTTTCAACTCCAAATTTAAGAAATTGGTCATGAATAGCCTTAGATAAAAACTGGTTGAAATTGAATAATATTGTTGGTTTCTTATCTAGACAAAAAGTTGACAGAAAATATAGAACTACTTCATCCACTTTCTCGTCACTCTTATACCCTAAAATACAACATAAAATGGATATAATTTGTCTTGAAAATTCTGGAAATGTTGATGAAGGGTAAGGCAGACTATGAGTGGGAATACCAGTCCCTTCGGGCATTAATAATTCAAAAATAACCACTTTTTTAAAAGTTAACTTCTTCTATATTTCCAAGAGAATTTCACTAGAGAATGGGTGCAAAGAGCTAGGAAATGATATGCACATGGCTTTTAAAATGGGCTCGGAAGTTACAAAAATTAAGGTTTCACCGCTTTGATCAATTATGTTTTTCTCACTGGGTAAGTACTTGTCTGCACACCATACTACAAATTACAGAAAATGATGAGTTTGAGGAAATATAAACTAGGGTAAAAAGGACTCCCATAGAGAAAACTTGTCACTATTATCTTGAAACCTTTGGGAAGCATAATTCTGCAATTCATATAGGTCAAACTCTAAGTCTTCTATTCTACTTTCCCTATCAACTAAGGGAAATTCATCAATTTTTGGGAGGGCTTCAGACTGAACCTAAGACTCTTTTCCTTTAGTTGAACTCATTTTAAACTACCAACTTGTAGCAAGGAGCAGAATTACCTGTAAAATGTATCGATGTATTTCTGAGTTGTCTCCGAGGGCTTTCTATAATTCTGCACTTTGATTCTCTATGTCTAGCAACTGAAGGAAAGGTGAGAGGGGACAAACAAAGGTGGGAGTGATTAGATTTGATTAAGAGTGAGAATGTAATGGAATGAACATTCAAATAAGGGGCATATTTATAATTAAATGACAAATGGTATTTAGAATTAAATGGGAAACGGTCAATAAAATGGTGGTGGGAGATATTTGTTATCGAAAACCGGGAATAGTTTTTTGTGCAGGGGGGTAGGCGGTAAGTGGTAATGAGTGAAGCAGTGGTGCACAATTCATATGTCACTCCCATGTTTCAAAATTTGTTTCGGAAAAACAACTTTTTTCCACCCTGTTAAATGTTGAGCATGAGGGGGGGATGCATAATAGAACAAGAGTCGTCAATCACCAAAGCGTCAATTTCCGCCAATAGAAAATGCACGATAGTTAGTGTGCAATGATTTGACATTTTATTTATTAAAATAAAACAAAATAATATATTATGGCATTATATATTTACGCACAAATTATTACAAAGTGCAACAAAACATAATTTTTTGTTCGAAATTTTCATTGTAATAAGAAAATGTTACAACACCCCAAGTGTTGGTGTAGTGTTGGGTGGCAGAAACATCTCTTTGGCTGCCCACTTTCAAGCTTTGACAAGAAAAATGAAATGGCTTTCTACCCCCACAATTGTTATAGCATCCGTTGTTACAACATTTGTTGTTACAACATCCCTTGTAAAGGTCACTATTTTAGTAGTTTCAATAGTAGCAGTTGTTATAGCATCATCTTTTACAACATTTTCAACATTTTCAACAGTAATGGGTTTACAGCATCAACTACTATAGCATTTTCAGCATATTTAACATTGACATGGTGTTATGGCATATGTTGTTATAACGTCTATTGTTACAACATTTGTTGTTATAACATCCATTGTTACAACAACAAAAAAATTCAATCCACTGTTAACTATGTTTGTGCTTCTCAGTTTGTTTTCTTGATCCTCTAAGTGTTAGTGTAGTGTTTGGTGGAAGAAACACCTCTTTCTCTGCCCACTTTCAAGCTTTGACAAGCAAGATGAAATGGCTTGTTGTTACGACATCCATTGTTATAGCATCTACTTCTCAATTCGTTATTACTTATGTTTGTGCTTCTCAATTTGTTTTCTTGATCCCTCAAGAGTTGGTGTAGTGTTGGGTGGCAAAAACACCTCTATGGTTGTCCACTTTCAAGCTTTGACAAGCAAGATGAAATGGCTTTCTACCCCTTCAATTTTCTCCTCAAGGTGCTACATCTCCTTCAAGGCTACAAAATCAGCTGCTTTGATAACATATGATCCATAAACAATAGGCCTATGGCGTGTTTATCTCATCAACATGGATCATTGTGAAAATAAGTATAAAATAAAACAATGATGTCTCTAAAACTCAATTATTGTTTCTAATGCAATTTATTAATCAGTTGCCAATCCAATTTATTTACAAAACCAAAACATTGTCAAGTCAAGTTCAAGGATCCTTTGTTATTCCAAGTGAGTTAAAGGATCCTACCCAGGATGCATTGTTGTAATTTGCATAACCAATGCTCAACCTTCAACTTGTATACAATTTAACAAAAGAAACGTTTGTTGGGATCAATGCTTTTGATCAACAATGGGCATAATCATTATGTTTTCATTAGGTTTCAAGATTAATTCCAAATGGATTCAAACATTATAATTCATCAATAAGAGGTTATTTCATAAGGAAGTATGATTTATTTAGTTGAAAATTGTTGCAACTGAAGAAGAATCACAGATCCATATAACCATATGCACAGCAAATTAACACACAAAAATTAAACTGGCGGAAAAGGCAGAGAGCCATCATGTGGTCTCTCATGCTCATGCAATTCACATTATTCAAAAAAATTTAATAATACATTTAAATATATGAGTAAGTGGTCTTAAGATAGTGTGTCTATCTGAGACTCACTTGGTTGAGACAATTTTTCAACTTACACACTAATTTAGAAGAGCTAGTTGGATAGAATCTCTCATCCAAACTAGACTCCTTAGTTTGAGGAATTCTCATGATTTTATTTATTTAATTTAATAATTGGATTTATTATTGATTTTTAAGAGAGTGAGGCTAACATTCCCCCCCGAACAAGGAACCATCTTCCAAGTTCTCAAGTTGATCCTCAAAAAACATTTGCTTGAAAAACCGCCAAAGCTAGATGTTGAAGAAACTACAATATGAAGAGACCATGGATCAGCTACATGACTGATTCATCTTTGAATGTTGCTTGAAAACTCCATCCTGTGCCAAGCTACAAAAGGATCTAATTGTCCTTTGCTTGAAAACAGCATCCTGTGTCTACTGACAAAATGTGATGAACACCCATTGGTGTATCTGTTGATGATGATCGCCCACTGGCTGATGAAGATGAAAACAAACTCATTGTTGCTTTTAATGTGTTTGAAATCTACTCACTCCTGACTTTGTTGTCGATCGCCCACTGGTGAATTTGTTAATGCTCACTCGCTGACGAAAATGCCCACTAGCTGCTTCACTGATGTTGTCAAGACTTTCAATCTAATAACCATTGTCAATTTCATTGACATTTCCCCCCCCTTTGTCAGCTGAAAGGAGAGACAATCTTCTTCAAATTATTTATGAACTCCCCCCTTTCAGGTGTAGGAGTGTTTCACTAGTGTACTCCTCCATTCAACTGCACGAGAGTACCATCTTCATTTTTACTGTTGGTTGCAATATGTCTGAATGAATTCGATTGTAAAACATATACAATTGTCTGACCGTGGATGACCATTCCCAGGGATCAATCCATGAATAATTTATCTTCAATCTGGCAGGTTTGTCTTGTTTGCAGCATTTCTCTGATGAATGCTTCTTCTTGCCACAATGGTGACAAGGATGGAGATCAAAACACTGATCTTCCATATGACCATTCCTTGACAATGAGAACATTTCGGTTTATCTACAACTTGAATTTGTGTGCATTTCTGTTTGTCTGCAAGTTGTTGAGAACTTTCTGAGGTGATTTGTTCAAGTAATCTGGCACTAACAAACTAAATGGGCTTTGAATAATCATAGATATGTAATTTGTCGTTATCTTTGACATATCCTAAGCCACGTCGATTTCGATTACTTCGAATTTCTTCCCAGGGCTTGATGATGGGTTTGGAAGAAAGTTGAACTGGAACAACTTCAACACTTGAAGTTGGTTGGATGAATGAAGTCGAATGGTCAGCTGTCTCTGGATTGGTCAAAGACTTGAAAGAAACATGCTTCTCTTGCAACTCATTTCTCTGCAGTTGCGACTCTAGTTGAAGGAACTCAATCATTTCATGTGCATGTTGAATATGCAGTTGAATGTCAGCAAGAGTGGTTTTGCTGATGTGCACCATGTCACTGACTGATGATAACATTAAATTGTTAATAATTTGGGACAACTGAATGTGTGTCATCATGTTTCCTTGCTTACTTTCAAGATAGGCTTGCTTGTCGTAGAAGTTGTGCTTGAAAAAATTGCTCACTTGAGTCGATCACTGAAATGACACGCTCGCTTGTACAGGTTGTTGACTATTGATGCTTTTAAACACTTGCTTGAACTGCTGATTGTACGCTCGCTTGATGACGATCACTTTGCTTGAATGCTTCACTCTGTGAATGATTCAATCAACTTCACACTAGATCCCTTGCTTTGCTTGCACTTACTTGATGGATTACTAACACTTTGTGCTTTCTTGAATGTACTCACTGAATGTGTTGATTTTAAAAAAGAAAGGGTGTCGAACACTGTTGAAAATGCACCCAAGAGACAAATGACAAGTTCAATCGTGATGACTCAATTGAAGACTTACTTAACTTAATGTATTCACCTTAACAATTCAAATTAGGGTGTCGGTTACAACCAAGAATGCGCCCATACAATTCAGTTAAAAAAAAAATTATCTGCAAGTGATACAAAAACTGTTGACGATGTTGATGTCGTCTTGGCTTGAAATGCTTGATTTTGTAGCATCATTAACTTGATGGCGTGAATTAGCTATTGTGAAATTTTGTTGTAGAATAGTATTTTTATCAAGTCGATGATGTGACGCTTTGTGCTTATGAACTTGATTGATTATGGGAGCTTTTATTTCAGGAGCTTGATCGATGACTTGTATATGTAAACTTTCTTATGTACATGTAGTTTTTTTGTTTAAGCATAATAAAGAGAATTTTTTACAAATCCGAATCAAATCATGCAAGCATATTCACGACACAGAGTGTATCTATGATCCCCTTATTCAATTTCGGGCGGATCTAGGACACGATCACCACAAAAAGAGATGTTTTTATTAACCTTCAATATACATCATCATAACAATGTATGCAGTGAGACATCTCAAGCACAGACTGAGAACTCCTTGGCGTCAAATTATCTTCAAAAACTGACTCTAAAACAACAATAATGCCAAGCTCTAGTGTCAAAGTTAACTTGAATATTTGTTTTACCTCTCTTTAACATAAACCCTCACTTTTCTCACTTGTCATTATAACTTCTCAATTACAATTTAACTTTGACTTTAACTTTGAAATGAATTTATGCTATCTCAAAGTAAAACATTACTTTTGATTACAATAATAACATTTCCTTTTAAAAATAAATTAGAATCACTTATCACTCCCTATTTACTTTACTTATCACTCCATATTCACTTTTTAACGCACTTATCCCTCCAAAAACTTTACTTTAATATCACTTTATAAAAAATTGAAAATATCACTTCAAACTTTGTGTTCAAACATGCACCATATGTTCGTTCATTCTGTTGTGATGGAATAATAAAATATTCCAAAAAAATTTATGCATGTGAAGACAACCATATACCTTTTACACACAACGAGGTTAAAAGTCCACATGACTCATTTTATGAATTTACTTTTTCACTTCCTTGAAATTATCCACATGAGCCTTATCCTTAAAGAGAATGAGTGGAAAAAGCATATGAGAAAATGATTTGCATGTACAAAGAAAATACTTGCAAGCACAACATAAGCTCAAACTTACTTCTATTGAAGTAGAGACTTGCACTCCACAGTTTTCTTATTTGTTGAGTATATTCTTGTAAGTCTTCACGACACTTTCATCACGTAAATGTTCTCATATAAATTCTTTGGACACAACGATGGCTTCACAACATAAATCCATACCATCACAATTTACAGAACTATACAATGGTCTAAAGAGGTTCGTTCTTCACGAATTCGTTGGGTTAATGTTATTCTCAATTCCAGAGAATTATCATTATCCATTGAAGAAACCTTTTTCTATGGTAGCATCCCTGATCTGCATCAACCAAACCAAAATTTAACTGAGCGCAACGCGGAATATTTGCTACATTGCTAGATCTTTAATCCACTTCTTATTTGACACTGCTCCCAATAAGATTCGGTCAGACAGAGAGGGTTGCAACGACAATGAGCTTAACGATGCAGTGCTCCTAAAAACCCTGTAGAAATTTGAGCAAACTACTGTAATCAGCCATCGAAGTGGAATAAAACTATAATTCATGCCATCGTCCGCTCCTTCTGCTCGTGGGTTAACCATTTTCCTGGGTCCCTCACCCATGCCAAAGTTTCTTGATAAAGATATGTATGCCATCGATTCTATTGAGCTTATGCTGAAATGCCAACATATTTAATTATAAAATCAACCAAAGGATACGAGATTTCAATCTTTATTACCTTCAACATTTTTTTCAAAGCATGATTTTTTAGCAGAATATTGCCCAATTCAACTTAATTACACCACAACGAATTGGATTTAAAGTACTCTTCTTGGATAAGTGCATCCCTTAGATGAATCTGGTCAAGAATGGCTAAAGATACCTCTACACTCAAGTGCTAGTAAATCCATTGATTCGGCCCTCTCCAATAACTAATGAATAATCCTCAAAGAATCATTTCTACACAGCTCTCATTCAATAGTCATCAAATCAATCAAAATCACGCTTAAAAAACTTGTTTTCCCTCAAACTGAAACTAATTCGTTGATATCTTTTTTTAGAAGAACTTTCACTCCTTTGATTTCATATTATTGAAGGCGATCAATGCGCAAATATTTGTATTTTCCTACCATTACTCCTTCAACAGCTTGAGTGGTCTCATGCCACTTTCAACCTTGCTCTGATACCACATGAAAAAAAATCACAAATCCATATAACCATATGCACAGCAAATTAACACACAAAAAATAAACTAGCGGAAAAGGCAGAGAGCCATCATGTGGTCTCTCATGCTCATGTAATTTACATTATTCAAAAAAATTTAATAATACACTTAAATACATGAGTAAGTGGTCTTTAGATAGTGGTCTTAAAATAGTGCGTCTATCTTAAAATCACTTGGTTGAGACAATTTTTCAACTTACGCGCTGATTTAGGAGAGTTAGTTGGAGAGAATCTCTCATCCAAACTAGACTCTTTAGTTTGAGGAATTCTCATGATTTTATTTATTTAATTTAATAATTGGATTTATTATTGATTTTTAAGAGAGTGAGGCTAACGACAACATCTAAAATACATAGGTTCACCAATGATAGAGGTACATCGTGCCTAATATGTGAAGTGACCACTTGGAAATTCATAGATTCCATGGATTATCTTGATTGTGACTTTGACCCCTAATAACTAGCCTTGGAAAACTCTACCTTGAATATGTTCTCAAACTATTATGTAAGCACAAATAATTTGCAACAATCATCTATATAGAAGGTTTTTACCCTATAGAAGTTGCAATGAACAATCAGCTTATAGTTTTAGTGCAGACTTGTAGCATCCCTTTTGGAAAACCCTAGGTCACCTCTAAGTCACCTTCCTTGCCTTCATTCTTAGATTAAAGTCAAGTTCTTTCATTCTCCCACAAGTCATTGACTTATTTTTACCTCTATGCCTAAGCCTAAGGTAGAACGATCCCTCTATCTCCTATCTATTCTACATGTGAGCTTAGAGCACAATCATTTCTCCAAGAAGTGACAAATAAAGTGAAGCTCCCTTTCACCACTTCTTGCAACTAGAGAGTTGGCGCTACCAGTTGCAATTGCACTTGTGCCATTCTTTTTTATCCTTCTGCTCCACCTAGAGTTGACTCTAGTCTCATTCCCTGTAACCATTTCATCTTCAACACCTTTACTACATCAACATTGACCATCCCTTCACTTGAGTGTGGAAATGTAGTGTATATATAGCACAAAATTTTACAAAAACTTGTCTCAAAGAGTCACTATATCTCCCTATTCATTTTGTGTGTGTGTGTGTATATATATTAATTTTTTTTTAAACAATGATAAAATAGCTAAAACACCATATTTTAAGAAAGACTTCTTCAAATTGTTGAAAAGTGGTGAAACTTCCAAGTTGAAGGGATATGAATGGGTGTTACAGCATCAATTGTTACAAAATTTTCAGCAAATTTAACATTAACAGTGGTTATGGCATTTATTTGTATAGCATATGTTGTTACATCATCCGCTATAATGGTCATTGTTTCAGTAGTTTCAATAGTAGCATTTGTTATAGCATCATCTTTTACAACAGTTTCAGCATTTTCAACAGTAATGGGTGTTATAACATTAGTTGCTATAGCATTTTCAGCAAATTTAACATTAAAATTTGTTATGGCATTTGTTGCTACAACATTTGTTATTACAACATCTTGTGACAGCCCCAGCCATGGTTCTATGATAAAATGCATTGTAAATATTTTTTACAAATCTATGAAATTAAGAAAAATGGACTAAGTCAAATGGACACATATTCTAAAGTTGGGGAGGAGGATTGCTCGCTTGGGAGGTTGAGGTTCTCTTCTGCATGAATTAATGAATTGGTTCTTGAAATTAATGAATTGGTTCTTGAAATTGAATAAACTGCAAGGAAGATACACAGGCCTATGCACTTGGGAACATTCACAAGGAAAAGGGACAAGAAATCAAGAGGGGAACTATCAACTATGCAATGCAAGAAATCAAGAACGAAGTAGTAAATGTGATCCAGGAAAAGAAGGCAAGGCATGGTATTCGAATTCATGTTGAAGGAGAGAGGAGAGCAATGAACAACAGGAAAATAGAGAAATCTAGTTCGATCAGCAGATAGCGTAGAACAAGAAAGAAAAGAAGGGGATTGACTCTTACTTTCCCTGGAGATTGTGGGTTGAGTTGATAGTCTCTAGAGCCCTGTAACAATTTTGGGTTCCCTGTAGGTTGTGGGTTGAGATAGGATCCCTGAAGCCCTGTAACAGCTTGGGTCCCTGGAGGCTGTGGGTTAAGACAGAGTCTCTTGAGCCCTGTAACATATTGGATCCTGGAGGCTATGGGTTGGGATGTAATTTATGGATTCCTGTAATAGCTTGGGTCCCCTAGAGGTTGTGGTTTGAGATAGCATGCTTTGGAACCCTGGACAACTTGGGAAGAGGCTAATCCTATAGCAACATCAAAACAAGACTTGATTAAATACCTTGGTTACTGCATTACTATTACAATGCATCTTGGACTCCCTAGAAGGGATTGAATCATTGTGTATGCACTTGGGGTGAGTTAAGAACATCTTAAATCCCTTTTTCTAAGAAGATGGTAACGTCAACTGGTGGGATAGAGGAAGAGGCCCTATGGATTCCATGTTTCCGTTGGTAATTGGTGTTCTAATCCCTTAAGCAAGGACCCCCCTTAGAATTTGTAATCTTGCTCGAGGGTAAAAGTTGAAAGTAAGTGTCACTGCAATTATCTATGGTTGGGTGGAGAGTCCTTGTCCAAGACTCAATTTCCATGCAACTTTAAAGATAAGTATTTGTTTTTGTCGTTTAAATATAAATGAATTTATGATGCATTTCTAGTTGAAATGGTTTGGATTATTTTTTTACTGTAACAACCTTGTTAATGTGATGAACATGTGGATTCCTCTCTATGCATAGATATATTTATAGTTATGATAAATAAATGCATTCATAAACACATATGTCACACCTCCAAAATGAACAATGTTGATAAACAAGTTGAACTAGTGTATGCATCTACATGGAATGAAATAATGTGTTAAATGCTTATTACCATAGTTCATAACGTATACTCTGCAACAGAATGTGTAGTGTTGTATACAATAAACTAACTTGAGTCATGTTCTTGAACCGGAATCCTATCTTTGGATAAATACTCATTCATATTTATTAGCAATGCATAAGTAATACAAAGATGTCATGAAACACCACTGACACTCGAAGGGTCCATAAGGATCTGGAATAAAAACTTGGAACATTGGACACATAGAACCTTTTTATTAACATAAAATAAGTACATAAGAGACCACCCGCCTGGCAAGGTCTGTACATATACATGGATGCTCCTTCACTGGGATATAATCCCTTGAACATGTGCAAAAGGCATTAAGTCAACGCTAGAATAATTTTCCTCTTTTCAAATGTAGGAATAGTCGAAACCCATGTAGGGAGGCTTCGTCAGCCTTGCATTACGAGCAGTCTAGATATCTTTTGCTTGCTTCAAGATATAGATAGCTCAGCCCAGAAAGTATCTGCATGTCGCCATGGAGCTGCTTACAAGCCTACTTTGAAGCCTGGAACCTTTGGCGTGTGGTAGGTGAAGTGGAGACCTTTCAGGAGTCTACATGCATCCAGTGGTAGATAAGGGCTACAAGAACACTTACGTTGGCATGTGTTAGATTCCATGTCTGAGAATAGGAAATGCAAAAGGGCTAGGAACTCCTTGGCATTGGATTGGCTCAATCTCAAGAGTGGTAGCACCACAAGGCACTTTAATAAGCCATTCACATTAGCACTGAATACAGATGTTGATCTGGAGGTATGCAGGACCTATGATACAGATCCATGGTTGAAATAACCATCTCAGGGAAATTGTGGTTGGGTTGAGACTTTCTCTTACTACGATTGTAAATATCCATGTCTAATGCATTGCTTAAGGCAGGGTTAAGATCCCTTAGTTGATCCATGGCATAGATTGAAGGAAAGCTCGATGCAGTGCAGGAGGGAAAGCCTTAAACTTATAATGAAAACTCGGCAAAACCTTATCCTTTGACTGATCCAAACACTACTCATGGAGACTCTTCATTGGTGCAACCTAGTTTTCCCTTAAACTCAATTAGATGAGGAAGTGATGACTTGGTCAGGAGGTACAAACCCAAAATATTACCCCGTAGGATTGTGTGGTGTAGCTATGGGATCGAGCGGGATGATGTCATCCGAGATGAGTTGGCTAACACGCCAGCCCGGAAGTCCTGCGATTGGTCAGAGGTGGACCCCCTTGATAGGTTGATGATGAGATGATGTGGTGAGCGAAGATTGTTGCATTCAATAGAACTTCTGGGCATGTAGAGTAATAGTTCTAGTTGTGAGGCCCTTATGATGAGTTGGGAAGTCAAGTAGAGTTTGGAGGAAAAAAATGAATAAATATGTTTTACCCCATTCCTCTAACATTATGAGGGGTTGGGTGATGTTACACCTCCATTTTAATAGAACATGCTTCTCAATATGTTGTTTCCTATGTTTGTGCTTCTCAATTTGTTTTCTTGATCCCCCGAGTGTTGGTGTAGTGTTGGGTGAAAGAAACACCTCTTTGGCTACCCACTTCCAAGCTTTGACAAGCAAGATGAAATGGATTTCTACCCCCTCAATTTTTACAGCATATGTAATTACAACATTCATTGATACATCATCTATTGTTACAACATTTGTTGTAATGGTCACTATTTCATTAGTTTCAATATTAGAAATTGTTATAGCAGCTTCAGCATTTTCAACAGTAATGGGTGTTACAACATCAACTGTTGAAACATTTCCAACATATTTAACATCGACATGTTGTTATGGCATCTATTGTTACAACATATGCTTCTCAATCCGTTATTACCTATATTTGTGCTTCTCAATTTGTTTTCTTGATCCCCCAAGTGATGGTGTAGTGTTGGGTGGCAGAAACACCTCTTTGGTTGCCCGCTTTCATGCTTTGACAAGCAAGATGAAATGGCTTGTTGTTACAACGTCCTCTACTCTATTACAACATATGTTATATCATATGCTTCTCAATCTATTGTTACCTATGTTTGTGCTTCTCAATTTGTTTTCTTGATCCCCCAAGTGCTAGTGTAGTGTTGTGTGGTAGAAACACCTCTTTGGTTGCCCACTTTCAAGCTTTGAAAAGCAAGATGAAATGGATTTTTACCCACTCTATTGTTACAACATCCATTGTAATGGTCACTATTTTAGTAGTTTCAATAGTAACAGTTGTTATAGCACCATATTTTACAACATTTTCAACAATAATGGGTGTTACAACATTAGTTGTGTTATGTGGAATTTGGTATCTACTGATAAATACTAATTCCCTAGGTAGGTAGCTATACCTAGAACAATAGATTTAAAGCACTTATCATTTTTCTATAAATGATAAATAAGACAAAGGGAATCAAGTGACCTACTTGTTCTTTTGCTTTCCTTTTGTCTCCTTTGTTTGACTCTCGTCGCTCCTTCTAGAACTTAACTCGCTCAAAAAGTACTTGCAAACATAAACAGAAGACAGAGAACCAATCAAAGCAAGAGATCTATCGAATACAAGAAAATGGAATCAGATACATTCACACATATAAACATTATATATCAAGATAAGCATATGGAAAAAGGTGTAAACAACTTTATTAGATAGAAGGAAGAATTATAACCATGAATTCTGATCCATTGCCACTCTTCCAGCTTGGGTTCCAACTAACATCACATCACTCCGGCAACATAACAATACTCACTTACAAACTCAATTCTCACTCCAACAGTATCTCCTTACAAATTCTCAAATTCCAGCCCCTGATCACTTAGATGAGTGCTCATTGAGTGCTCAATTTATAGGCCAAAGGAGGAAGTTTTGTCATAAATGAGGGTATTGAATGGCCTTCCATACTTAGAGTTAGTTTCCATAGAGGAAGGGATGAGAGGATAGGAGGTAACTTAACTCATTCCTCATCCATTTTCGAGCTGATAGGAGATGATAAGTGTGGGAATCTTCTAGATGACTCCAAAAGATAAGAATATTCCTAGAATCCTATGTGAATTTTGCTCAATCTCGCCCAGCGTGGGTCAAAGTGGGCCTAGGTGCTCTATAGAGCACCCTAACATGGGCCTACTTGCACTGAAGCGCACTTACCCCTGTCCAAGGTTGCATTGGTCCCTCAAGGAGGCAGTTCTAGAGGGTTTCTGGCCAAAGAACTCTTAAGGAAGGAGGCATTCAAAGAGGTGACTTGTCTAGGGCACGTAGAAACTAAATTAGGGTTTGATGAGCCGTAATTGTATTGATCTAAATGATGGGAGTGATGTACCCAAATGGATCTGTAACAAGTTGTTACAACATTTTCAGCAGATTTAACATTGACATGTTGTTATGGCATGTGTTGTTATAACATTTATTGTTACAACATCCATTGTTATAGCATCTACTTCTCAATCTGTTGTTACCTATGTTTGTGCTTCTCAATTTGTTTTCTTGATCTCCCAAATGTTGGTGTAGTGTTGGGTGGCAAAAACACCTCTTTAGCTGCCCACTTTCAACCTCCGATAAGCAAGATGAAATGGCTTGTTGTTACAACATCTTAGTTGTAGCTTATTTAAAATTTTATTGTTTCATTTCATACATTGTAATATTAGATATATAACAGAGAAATTAATTATTGAATGAGATAAATAATAACTTTTCATTCTAAATGTTTTTTTTTGCAGAAGAAAGATCTTCCAAAAGATTTGAATGATCATCATCACATAGATCAGATCATGTTGGGGTTGATGTTGAGATGGAAAATGATTCTCATGATGACATTGATACAGATGACAACAAAGTCAATGTCGATATAGAAGATGTTCATGATCATGATCACGATGGTGATGATGATCATGAGGTAGTTGTTGGTAGCAACTAGTGACAATCATGATGATATAGACTGCATCGTGGATCATTTTTTATATATTGTGATGATGTTGATTTTCATGGTTGTTATCATATGTATCATTTTCACAGCCTTGTGTACCATACTATTGAGTTGTATCTTTTGGACATGTATCATTTTGACTTATATCATTTGGACATGATGTATCATATTGAGTTGTATCATTTTGTCTTACATAATTCATCATTTTTATTTATATGATTTGTACATGATGTATCATTTTGATTATGTCGACTATTGAACATGCATCATTTTCAAATGTTATTGATCTACAAGTATATGTGAATTTCACTTGTTTTAGTTATATATGATGAAGATCTTGTCAGTATTGACTTGTCAATTTTTATATGTTGAATGTGGTTGATGATTTGGATGCATATTTATTACGTATGATGGTTTTGATTTACTGCTCATGCTGGGTGTTATCAAATTCACTTATATTATAGATATTTGACTCACTTGTTTTAATTATTGTTGATGATCATGTTACAATAATTATCTTGTTATTTTATATATATGGGATGTTGTAGATTCTATTTTTATGGATATTTAATAAGTATAATGATGTTGTTAATTTGTATGGACATCTGTTTTCCTAAAAATTCTTTAAAACTATTATCCTATAAAATATTTCAAATGCATTCATATGATGTATAATCATATAACATATTTAAAAAACGTGATATATTTAACTAATTAAATTGAAATAAAACATATTAATTTAACTTTATGCAAAACAATAATCATTTTTGGAAGCAAAAAAAGAAGCAACAATGGAAGCCAAATTGGAAGCCACACTACAAGAAAAATTGGAAGCCAAATCAAAAGCCAAACTGGACGTAAATCCTGGCGCTAAACCTAACACTATTCTCGACACTTGGAAGCAAAAAAAGAAGCAACAATGGAAGCCTAATTGGAAAAAAAACTAGAGGCAAAATTAGAAGTCACACTACAAGCAAAATTGGAAGCCACAATAGAAGCAAAATTGGAAGCCACAATAGAAGCAAAATTGGAAGAAAAATTGGAAGCCACACTAGAAGCAAAGTTGGAAGCAAAACAAGAAGCAAAATTGGATGTTAAACTAGAAGCCAAACTAGGAGCCAGTTTGGAAGCAAATCCTGGCGCTATTCCCGGCTCTATTCCTGGCGCTCTTTTCAGCATTATTCTAGGCTTTATTTTCAGCGTTATTTTTGGTACATTTTGCATCATTATTTCCAACGCAACTCCAATCTAGATTTTCGACGTTATTTCAGGTGTTATTTCTAGCACTATTTTTCCAGCGCTATTCCAAGTGTTATTTACGATGTTATTTCTGGAGAAATTTATAGCACCAAATCTAGCGTTGTGATAAACGTACGTGGTCGCTCCCATTTTTACGTCGAGAAAGGTGTCCAATTCGTGAACTAAAAAACACTAAATTTTGGCATTATTTTAGGTGTTATTTCCCTGTTTTGTTGTAGGATCTACTCCAGTTGTGGCTGAGAGCTGGTTGAAGTATCAGCAAAGGGAGGGTCGGTGTGAGTTTGGGTGATAATATGTGACCTAATGTTTTGGCTTTTGTCACTGTATTTTGCCATTTACACTTGGATAAGCCCTTCTTCTAGTGTCATTTTGTTGACACGAGCATTATATACCTAAGTCAACAAGGGATAAATATCCCAAGTTGTTAGGTACATCTACCCTCGACGGGTTTATAGGATCTGTTAATCTTGGATCCTTTCTTCTTACAGAGTGACTCTGAGGAAACTAATCATAATTTAAACTATGGTTATCCTACGATAATTTATGGTTAATCTAAACTAAAAGTTAATTATCAATTTTATTATACAAGTGAAACAATAAAATGCAATCCAACTTGATATCGTTGTCAAGAAAACAAGATTACATGTCTCACCAGCAAGTTATTACAATATACTAATTCAAATTTATATATGTTATTTATAAATTAGAATCTAAAAAGTTAAAATCAAATAGAAAATTTTGTTATTGAAAATATATTATAGAAACAAAAATAAACTTTTATGATACAAGAAATATATACAATTATAATACAGATGAAAATTAACGAGAATGTAGCGGTACCTAAAAGATAAATGAATTTCTTAACATAATTATATAACAAAAGAATGGAATATACTAACTAATATTTAATATATAAATGCAATTATAAATTAAAGTAAAAGAAAATGATTCAATAATGTGATATAAATTAAAGGCATAAAGCTACATAAAAGAAAATTTTATCACTTTGAAACTAATAGAGATCAAACTCCATTGGTTAATACACCCACATATTAAGAACTATAAAACTATATTAGATAATTGATCCTCGGCCAAGACAAAATACTAAAAGATACAGTGCTACTATATCATTTTCTATCTAACAATATTCCAACCACTCATTCATGAATCAAATCAACAAACAAGTAGTTAGATAATAATGATAACATGTGAAATAACACATTGTATGCATCAGTTTAATTCATAGAAAGATAACATTCCTATGAATTTGACCTTCTAAATTCAAATCATAAAGATCAAAATTAGAAAAATGTTATGATCTATATTACCTTCAGGACAATAGTCACTCGAGGAGTTATAGGATCTATTTTATGCGCAAAGAATTAAACTAAAACAGAGGAAAAGTAATGCATAAAGATAGTTGTCAGTCCATGATACAAGTCAGTGCACCTCAAGCAATATGACCTTTAAGCTTTCAGAGATCAAACCACAAAAAGAATAAATACAAGTAACAATACCCACATGACCACGGAGAAGTAATTAACATGAAAATGTATCAATAGAATTAAACCATATCAATATATGCATTCCAAAATGAATATGAATTCCAGAGTCATAGTTGTAATCATCACTTTTCTAGTATTTCCCTTTCTACCTATAGCACCATGGGTATCCCCCCCTTTCATTACAAAATAGGAAGTTTTATATCAATCGTACAACTAACTATGTCCATAATAATTATATAACAAAAGAATTGAATAAATTAACTAATATTTAATTTATAAATGCAATTATAAATTAAAGTAAAAGAAAATAATTCAATAATGTGATAGAAATGAAAGACATAAAGCTACACAATAGCAAACTTTAACTCTTTGAAAATAATAGAGATCAAACTCAATTGGTTAATACACTGACACATTAAGAATTATAAAACTATATTAGATAATTGATCCTCGGCCAAGACAAAATACTAAAAGAGACAGGGCTACTATATCACTTTCTATTTGACAATATTCCAACCACTCATTCATGAATCAAAACAACAAACAATTAGTTAGATAATAATGATAACATAGAAAATAACAAAAGGTATGCATCAGTTTAATTCATAGAAAGATAACATTCCTATGAATCTCATCTTCTAGAATCAAATCATAGAGATCAAAAACAAAAAAATGTTATGATCTATATTATGTTCACGACAATAGTCACTTGAGGAGTTATAGGATCTATTTTATGCACAAAGAATTAAACTAAAATAGAGGAAAAGTGATGCATAAAGATAGTTATCAGTCCATGATCCAAGTCAGTGCACCTCAAGCAATATGACCTTTAAGATTTCAGAGATCAAACCATAGAAATAATAAATACAAGTAACAGTACTCAAATGACCACAGAGAGGTAATTCACATGAAAATGTATCAATAGAATTAAACCATATAGATATATGCATTCCAAAATGAATATAAATTCCACAATCATAGTTTTAATCATCACTTTTCTAGTATTTCCCTTTCTACCTATAGTACCATGGGTCTCCCCCCCTTTCATTACAAAATAGGTGGCTTTATATCAATCATATAACTATGTCCATAATAAAATCAAGAATAAAAACCATATTTTTACAAAATAAACATAATTATTTGTTTTCGGCCTACTAGCCATATTCAACAAATGGAATAAAATCAACAAAATAACTAACAGAAGTTAATTTGATAACATCCATAGCAATCAAGGTGACCCACATGTATCTTCTCCACGAAAGACACAAGTGATAAATCATCCAACACAGACACATATGGCAAGTTAAGAAAAAATTATTAATATTTGATATAAGCACGGGAAAAGGGTAGTTACATAATCTTTGATATAAGAAAGGGAAAAGGGTAGTTACATAGCCTTAGATTTTGCAACACTTTTAGCAAATGAAATCAAAATCTCAACATACCTTATCATTCCCAAAATCTTAGACATATCAACACTAAAATCCTTTATTTAGCATCACATGGATCATCAACATCCGAGGAAATTATGACTTTGACCTTAGAATACTTCACTACAATATGACTTGTTAACTAAGATAGTAGAATTTCGCTCTCAATGTGTTTCTTTAAGTTGAAAGGAGGCCCTGAGTAGCTCGTTTTCCTACATGAATTGTTCAATTTGGAGGTTCAATCGCAGTATCGTGAATAAAAATTGTTGATGCCAATAGAGATCCAACAAGGCTTCTGAAACAATTTTTCCATAATCACTATCCACTTCTAATGTATCATTTTTATTATCAAAAACACCCAAATTTCCTAAAGGTTCACGCTTAGACTTCTTAGGCTTGGACTCTATATTAGTCTCGAGATCAACACAGATTTTGTTAATAGGGGAAGTCATTTTCTTATTCCACCTTAACATAGAAATCTTCCTTCCCCTTATTTTATCCTTAATATGATACTTGAAATCCTATTTAGACTGACTCTTTGTTTCTTGACATGCATGTTCAGGAGATAAAGACTCAAGCTAAGGGTTAATTCTAGGAGATTCCATTTTGGTCTTTTTTCTAAATTCCTTCTTTGTTTCACCTTTACTAACATAACCGCTCTTGTTCATACTTCTAGTTATCCAAGAATACACAGATGTAGGCTTAGCAACCCTATCATATTTTTTGACATAATTATTATCCTTGTGACAAGATTATTCGAAATTAGTATGCATCAAATGATGAATAGGCGATTGAGCAGAGTCATGCAAAGGGGAATTAGGCTTAAAAGAAGCAATTGGTTCAAATTCTCTAGGAAGTAGGGGTTTATCAAAATGATTCTAACTTAAGAAAGCTTCCCAATTGTCTCCAATTTTAACCAACTGATGTTTAATTAGGATACAAATAAGACTATGGTGAAAGAGTGACCGCTTAGATTTTTTACATTGCAACTAGTAGGTATGAGACATTTTAGCTATATTTCTATGCAAATAGATAGGCACATTAAGCTTATGGCCTAAAAACACCATCAATAGCTTTATATGATAGATGAAGGCTAACTTGTAACGTCCCTCATAAGTCATATAACAACGCAAGAACAATGGCAAGTTCTACTATTTCAGTTTGTGGTAAGTGATGGGCATACCTTTAACATGATAATTGTAGTCCATATTTGTAAGTAACTTCTTCCAGGGGATATCACGAACTTTGCAATTTTTTTACCATTTCTCCCCCTCAATCGGGAGGTTGGCCGCTTCAGCGATAAAATCAGCAACCACGGATATTTCTCTATCATCCACCTCGGATTTCTTTCCATCAAATGAAGAAGCAAATGCTTCGTAAAAACCCCAACTGTACCCTTGGAAGAGATGGAGAAAATATCACTAGCTGACACGATGAAAGAGTTATGCACAGTCATCATGAACTTCAAACATTTTGGTCCCAATAGCTTTGGTTCCAACAACATGAACCATGGCTAGACTCTGAGGGGTTTGCAATCATACTAGAAACAAAAATAAAGAGTAGGCATGCAGTAGGAGAATAACCTCGAAACCCTATCTCAGAGTGGAAACAGAGGACAAATGAGAGAAGAGAATGAGACATTCGAGAGTTGATCTGATCAAAACCCTAGAGGTTAATTCAGAATGGAAAATCAAGAGCACGGTATAGGAAGTATGATGGTCGTAGGTACAAATGACCATAGGTGGTAGATTGGTTCTAGATGGCATCGATTGAGATATCCATCCCTAACATTGGCGAAATAGTTCTCCCACAAATAGATAACACAAAACCTAAAACCATAACTCATAACCTAGAGAACATCATGCCTCATAATTACAGATCAAGAAACTTCATCTAACATATCTCGATATGTATTAACTAGGATCATAGTATTTATTCATTCATCGGATCCATAAAATCAAACCTAGTTTAATAATTAAGGTCGTGGCATAGTAATATAACAATAAGGAAATAAAACAATATCAATCAAACACGGGTTTAACACAAGGTTCAATCCCATAGAATAAAGTTTCAACTATACATGAACATATACAAACTTGGTACCAAGGCAAAACACATATATTATCCATTTGATATGAGAGATAAAACATTAGAAAGATATATGTAATTTTAATATAAGACAAGGTTGCTACAAAATGTGAATTTTGTAGCGTCTTTGTTCTTTCTAACATTCATATTTAAATGTAGAATGATAGTCCTTAAGTAACTTATTTGAAATAAGACTGGAACCCATGTTCCTTATTTTTCATGAATTCCTAATGAAAGATGAAACAATAAACATTGAAACATACATAAAAATGTGCATTCATGTGAAGAAATCAAGGTCTTGTCATATAATCTCAAAAAAGGAAATAAAAATTGTACATTTGAAACCATTATTATCAAACCTCATCAAATCAAAAATCGAAAGGGAAACCCTTAAAGGCAAGGATAAATAGGGGCCCATATCATTTTTTAACAAAATGAGAGGGGAGGTGGTTGGCTTGCCAACAAATCACCAGAGTTAGGATCCACAAGAGTCGGTTAGTCCATGTTGTGAAACACATGGGGAGATTTGAACCCAATGTCCAACAATATTCCCCTAGTGCAAGTCAGTGAATATTGAACTTGATACATGTCATTGTGATACCAATTATTGGAATCATGATTTCCATTGGACAAAAACCTGAAGGAATTAGTCTCTTCTACAACCGCCAGAGTTAGGATCCATGAGAGGTAGTTAGACCATGTTGCGAAACACACATGGAGTGTTGAATCCAATGTCCAGCAGTTTTAGTTTTAATCATAGCATCAAGACTATTTTCATTCCCTTTTGTTGAACTCATATTACCCCTAACCCATGTCAATCTAATGCTTGAACCAAGGTTCTATTAGTTTTTCTTATGTGGTATATGTTTAGCCCATGTTAGTCCAATATTTTAGTCATAGCTCTAATACCACCCTGTCACAAACCCAACTTCCTAATCCTCACTAAGCTAGTGGGGTGTACAAAATTTTCACAATTTCTCACTAATTTACTCTTCTTGAGGATGACTTGAATGCCTAAACTGCACTCATGAATCAATTCTACTCCTCAAGGGCTTTATAATTATAATTTTGTTGCTCTTATGAGTTTGAAGCAAGAAGTTATGGCCTCCTAAAATTCTGGCACATTTTTGCACTCGCTTACATTAGTGAACCTACATGGCACTCGAACATGTGAAGTATAGCATGTGCCAATTGACATGGCAGTCTTCTAGGGATGTTGTCTTGGATCAGTAATGAGATGACCCATCCCTAACATCGATGTAAATAGTTTCTTTAGTAATGATGGAAAGAAATTTGTCAACATAATGACAAAATTAATTTTTCAAAGCATTGATGGGTAAAATTACTTGAGCATCGATGGAAGAATTTGTAAGGGCACCAATAGGAAAAATTGGTCAAACACCAATGGAAGATTTTTGTCAAGGCATGGATGGGTAAAATTATCCTGATCATTGATAATAGAAATTCTATTCAATTTTTGATGGGAAAAGTTTGTGTCAACCATCGATGATGATAATATATCAGGGGCACGGATACTAAGGGTGAATTCAGCAGTCAATTGCAAGATTAATTGTCAATGCTAATGAAAATAAGGTTTAAGGCAGTAATAAGAAGATGAATACAAGCATTGAGGAAAAAAATCATTCCAACGCCACTCCAATAAAAAATTTGGACTTTCTAGATAGAGATTTTTCATGCAACTACTGAATGCATTGTTCCTTACCCAACGTTGGGGTTTAAGAAGGTCCAAGTAACAAATTTAGAAGTGGATTCAACATGTTAAGGATAAAGAAAATTTGAGCGATTTTGATTTATGGAATTTTTTAGATTATTTATTGAAAATGGAGGCTAAAGCATCGACGTTGAAGTCAATTTGGCATTGAATTCATCACTAATTGGGTTGGTTACATGAATTACCAACGACGGGGAAAATGTATGCTAATGATATGGAGGATCCATTTAATCGTGATTAAGGACTGTATTGGAATGTAAACACCTTAGGGAAGTAGGATGTTGACTTCAAGGTTGAAACAAAACACTAAATTGGGACTCATTCGAATGAAAAACCCATTTCATCACTCAATCTAGTGCTTAAAGGGGATTTACAATAATGACAGGGGTAATTTCTATGACACATACGCCAACTACGCAAGCAGGGTTGTTTTTTTCTCAAAGGTAACATCTAACTCTGAATTTATAAATTTTCATCATTTGAAAGGTTTCCATAACTAGAATACAATTTATATAAATGAAATTGTATGCCTATTAGTCATGGTTACCAGAATCATAAGTGAAGGGTGATAACATGGAAAATATATGGGTTCATGCCAAAAATACTAGGCATAGGCATTAATTCCATGATTTTATGATGATGTAAGAAATCAATGCAACATGTTCCCTGGCCTAGAAAAATTCCATATGAATAATACTATCATTATCAACCTCACATCCAAATTTTGATGAGAGAGTGAGATACAAATCATATTCTTTAGTTGAATTAAGGCTTTTGTGATCCATATCAAGTTTATGAGAGATTTTTCGGCGTAAATCACATAATATATCATTTGACAAATGATATATTATGTGATTTACGCCGAAATATCTCTCATAAAATCGTATTCTTGTTCTCTAGATCTTTAAACACAATTTCTTTCCGTGAATTCTAGCTTGAATTTCTTGTTGCATAATTATCAAAGAAATAACCAACACATGAATTCACTATTGCATGTAGGGAGTTTGAAAACACCTTACAATTAAATTCTCTAACAATTATTTAACATATTATTCTAATTTATTTTTGCAAGGTGGCCAACAAATCTTTTTTCGCACAAAACATATGGATTTTCATCAATCTAAACACGCATATGAAAATACAAAACAAAAATGATATATTTATCTATTTATAATTGTTGTCCAAACAATTCCCCCACAGAGGGTGTCGAATCTTGCTACCTGTCGATGTTGATGAGGATATTTAAAATCAGAGGCCACCTAGCCTATCAAGCGTTCTCTTCCTTGCACTAGTACATCTCATTAAAAACTCACTTTAGGGGAGAATTAACGTACCCTTGGTGGTTGTACGCTATCACTAGTTCAACTCATTAGTTGATGATTTTAGTTAATTGTTACCTGGAGAGGTTCCTTACATTTATGGTAGGAGGTGGCAACATGAAGTGGTAGAGCCCTTCTTTGGGTGTGTCTTTGTTCCTAGTGATTATCATTGTATTCCTATCATCGTGGTTAGATATAACTGCCCTTGGCCACCATGCCTATGGTTCTTATAGGTGCCATGCATCCCTTGGTTGGTCTGACTCAATCTATTTATTAGTTCTCTTAGAGATGGAGAGTTTGTGTTTCCTTGCATCTCTAGGTGGGTTCTCATCATGCTCCTATGTTTTCATGGTCTCTTTAAGGTTTTAATTGGCCCAAAAGGTTCACCTAAATGGCTCATCTCTCTCGCATAATTTTTTTCCTTCTATTAGTCTGCATATTACTCTAGCTATGCTTCAAGCTCAAACTTGCTCCACAATGGGTTTTCATAAAATTTCCTCCCATATTTCTGAACTTGACCCAATTTTAATATTTGAACAAATCACTGTGTTTTAAAGTCTATGGATGGCAGCCGCCAAAGGTTGACTAACGATAATTCTAAGTGTTCATCAGCCCTTGTTTCTTCTTTCGTGTTCCTTCAAGAAGCTCCCTTGTCCTAATAGTTGTTTGGTTTTCTCTCTACTGGTCATCGATACCATAGTTGTCGCATGCTATGGTTGGCAGTTAGAGGCTCAAGTCGTTGGGCATTGGTTGAGGAGCTTAGGCAAGAAGGTATTTGTAGGTTGTGGCTCAAGAGATTGTGGTTGATTATCGAAGCTTCCAAGCATAGCTAAGAAGCTCAAGCACTCCAGTTAGTATATGTATGCAACCCATGATTCATGTCTCCAGGTGACTTGCAGCCCATCGAAGGAGACACTAAGTGTAGTCAATTGTCATTCCAAATCACAATGCAGTGACTCTTTAAGTTAAGTGTTATTTATAGATAGTTTCTTTTTCATAGTAGCATATGGAAGCTCTATGTTTTAGATTGAATGACTCGGTAAAACATGGCCTTTGTGCATACCACCTCTCAGCATTCTTTGTAAATTTGGCAACATTTTCTTTCTATCTGATGACTTGGTTAAGCGAGGCCTATGTAACCTTAAGCTTCTCAATTTGTGCTACTCGGATGGTTTCCCATCAGGAAATCCAATAGCACCGAGAACTTTCACTTGTAACGCTCTATTTAGTTAATGAAATGTCAAACCTTACACACAAAACAAAACAAAACAAAACAAAAAATCATCCAAACAATTTGACTGAGGGTCAGAAATTTCCCATCCAACCATAACCTCTATTACACATCAATCTCTTTGCAATAGGCCAACTACTAGCCAAGCCATGATACCACAAGTGTGAAATTGACACTCTCGGTAATTTTCTAAGCAGCTTATCAACTCTTAGCAAGAATTTAATTATCGTGAATCAATGTTAAACATAATTAATTCCAAATTAATCGGGGGATCAAAATTAGGATGTCACAACTAATTGGATTGTGTTAGCCTAGGAGTGAGTAAATGAATGGATATTAGGGATAGAGTACCAACAATATTCTCAATTACATAGCAATTATGTTTTCAAAATCATCCATGACCAAATATCCCAATTTCAACTCATGAAATTATTTAACCTTACCATCATAATACCTTCCCGAAAGGTATTTTTCTTGGAAGCACTTCTTGAATTGCTTTCAAGTGACTTTCCTCTCATTGGTCCTCTTCACATTTTTAAGTTTTTCTAACCAAATTGAAGCTCTACCAGTTATATTGAACATTGCCACTCTATCCCTCATATTCTTAGAGTAATCATGCACTTGAAAGTATTTCTTTAACCCAAGAAGCTAGTTTTATCCTTTTCGTTACATTGTACCTTACCATCAAAGATGAGTGGCTTCACCTTCCTCAACTCCTCTTGTAAGCAATCTATAGAATTCTTCCTCTTTTATGCTTGAGAAGTAGGCTTTGATACATCGTTGATTGATTCATTTGAAGCAACTATATATTTTTCTAAGGAATTTGATGATGTTTCTTCATTAAATATCTAGGTTTTACCAATATGGAACGTTTCTAGTGAAGGTATTCTACCATTGTTACTTGAAATATATCTAGAAATGCTAAAGATTTTCTTTCAAGCTTCTCACATTCTCTGCTATCCCTAGGAGAGTCTCAATATTTCTCCCTTCATTAGACTCAACCTCATGAAGGTGTGGTAACTCTTCCATATTACAACATATTTGGGATAGTTTCTTGTAATGTTTGAACACAAATCAGTTTGCTCTATGTGTTTGTGTGTATATGTGTGTTGGATCAAATAAATAATTTGTTATTTTTTTTAATCATAACATCAACATTATTTTCATTCCCTTTTATTGAACTCATATCACCCCTAACCTATGCCAGTCTAATGCTTGAACAAAGGCTCTACTAATTTCACTTTGACTTTCTATCTTTAGCCCATGTTGGTCCAGTATTTGAGTGATAGCTCTAATACCACCCTCTCACACACCTCACCTCCTAATCCCCACTAGGCCAGTGGGGTGTATAGAATTTTCACAATTTCTCACTAATTTACTCTTCTTAAGGATAACTTGAATGCCTAAAATACACTCATGAACCAATTATACTCCTTGAGGGATTTCTAATGACTCTTCCATTACTTAAGTGTAAGTTTGAAGCAAGAAATTATGGCCTCCTAAAATGTCGACATGTTTTTTACTAGCTCACATTAGTGAACCTACATGGCACTCAGACATATGAAGTATGGCATGTGCCAATTGACATGGCACTCCTCTAGGAAAGTTGTCTTGGGTTAATAATGAGAACTCCCATCTCTAACATTGATGTAAAGAGTTTCTTTAGCATTGGTGGAAAGAAACCAATCAACACATTCATAGAATAAATTTATCAAAGCATCAATCGGTAAAATTGGTTGAGCACCAATGGAAGAATTTGTCAAGGTTCTAATGGGAAAAATTAGTCAAGCACCAATGGAAGAATATTTTCAAGCCTTGATGGGAAAATTCTCCCAATCATCGATAATAGAAAAAAATGATCACACTCATAAAAACATAGAGAAAATCAGAAATTATATAATATCTCTTTATTAATGATCAAATTACACAATAGTGCTCAGTTATGAAACAAAAATAAAAAAATCTCCCTTGTATAAGTCCAACAGACAATGATAACCCTAAAATGACAAAGTATTTACAATAGTACAATTCCTATTCTTATATGATCACACTTCTTCCCCTACAACCTACAGAATAGACCTCCCTAATTACAATAGTGTTATAAATCTATTTTACAGTTTGTTGATTCCAAAAACCCAAACTAATATAAAATTTTGCCTTTTATAATGTTTTACAGAGAGTTGAAGATAGTGGGCCATATTGGGCACATTGTCATGAATGAATAAGAGAGACAAACAATAAGGAAAGTGACACCTTGGTTGATGAGTCACACCGAAAATAAAATCTTGGACAAAACCAAGGTAACTCTACTCGAAATCACCGGGGAAATACTATCGGGTTTACGTGTAACCACAAAGAGAAAAAGGTAGGGAGCACCAATCCACGTCGTCCCGACAACAAAATCCCAAAAAAAATGAGAAGGTTTGTGAAGGAAATCAGCGGGGAAATCTTTTGGGGCTACACATTTAAACATGTGTATATGTATCAAGCCTCGATTGCATTGGTTCTATAGGTTTATCTAGATATATAAATTATGGCCACGATGATTATCAAGGGAACTATGATTGTTCTAAGCCTTAGGCCTTTATTAAATTATTATCATATTTGCAAATTATAATAAAATATTTAATATATTTACAACATTTTATTATAATAAAATTAATTAATATATGACTAAATTAATTAAATAAATGAATAATTAAATTGACTATTTAGTTACATTTACATATTAAAATAAATAAAATAAAATATTTTACATAAATTAAACAAAATATGGTTACATATTTTAATTGATCAGTTTTATCAACAATTTTGTAAAATATAAATTTACATATTTTCATGTTTAAGTAGTGAAAATGACCAAACTTTGACCAAGCATATCTTTCAAACCATGCAGCGGAATTAGGCAAAATCATTATCGTTGGAAAGTGGGTGGGGTGACAAAAGTAATGGAGCTGTCAAAATGAAGCAAAGCAAAGCAATTCAAAAGCGACATAAACAAAATTTATATTGAGGGCCCCATGATTTCGAAGAAATTATAAGGGCATGGTTGAGGCCTCAACAATTGGCGACACATGGGGATGAAGCGGTTATCTCTAGTTTGGATAATAGGACTAAACTTATCAAAGATCAAAATAAAAGGTTCAACATACTCTCATATATTACCATTTCCAAAGGTCCCACATAAGAAAAAATCAAAGTAGATAAACTCTTAAGAAATGAAAGTACTTAAATTACCCAGTCTAAAACAATGAATCCAAATATGGGGAGTAATTATTATTTTTTAATCCTCTCTCTATTATTGGATAGAAAATATTTAACCAGGAGGTTTTGAGATTAGCAAATATCTATTGGTTGAAGATTATCTCTCTTTCCCGACATTGCTTCGATACTTGTGAGTTTCCATAGCCCCAACAAAGTTGTATCGGTACCACACAAGCATGGCCCCACCACTAGCGATCATTCATAGTCCCAACAAGTTTACTTATACTTCCCACATATATGTGCTTTCAACTCTTATGTGCCACCCATTTGATTAGCATATTTGAAGAATTACTTTTAGCAACTGAGTTAAGAGAGTGGGGTCATACAAGAGGAATTATATTTAGGGAAGTAGATGTAGTGCTAGTTAAGTTTGACCCCAGTAGTCTTCTCTTCATCTACTAAAGTAGAAGATTTAATTGTGGAGAGGTGTGGGAGGGATCCAAGGAAAACACTGTAAACAATTTGTTCCTTTATAAAGGTGAACTTGTAGTACTTGAATCATATCTTAATGTTCCCATTAGATAATGGTGAATGTGTGAGAGGAGTGAAAACTTGCTAAGTGTGATATTTAGATAAATAAAATCCTTTTGAAATGATAGAGTAAAGATTTCCCCTGTAAACCAATTGGTGTTTCATAGAGATAAATTTCCTCCATATACATTTTGGGAATATCACCTAATCCAATCAAAAACAAAAAGTGAAATCGACTTGGGAAAAGAAGAAAACAAACTATAAAGCAAAGTAAAATAAAAACCATGAAAATTTGAAAACTCAAACAAGACAAGACGAGAAAAGAGATATCAACATTAAAAAAACAAAAACAAAAAAGATAACTAGTTAATATGTGGATTCTCATTTAATTTGAGTGCAGCTTAGTTGTGTCTCGTAAGGTTTTATTTAATTAGACTTTTTATGGAAAAGGAAATTCTAAATCTAAGGAGCAATTATGATAAAAGATGAAGTCGTTTCAAGATGTCCCTTGTCTAGCAAATATCTCACTTCAAAGTTAATCCTTAATGTTTATCTATTAAATATGGGGCTTACAATAAAATTTAAAAAGAAAAAAGAAAAAAAAGATACTAAATGAAAATAGGATAAAGGTGTAAGGACTCCCTCATGTAACTTGTTTGCAAGCATATTTTATTGGGATGTGCTTATGTCTTTCTAAAATTCTTCATTAACAATTTGTGCATTTTATACTTGAAGAGGATCAACCATGCTATTAGAAACCATAGGCTCTTCAACAATAGAGATAACATTTAGAAAGGTCAAGTCTTCTTGTTCATTACAATTACTTGGAATGCAAGGAAGAGAAAGTATATGTTGAAACTATTCCATCAACTTGATATTTGAAGGTTGGTATTCAAATTTAAATTTTAGACAAATTAATTTGAATCTAATTGTAAAATATATTATAGATTCATGTTCAAATTTTCGTAAATGTTCAAGTTCGATACATACTTGTTCATAGTCATAATCCTCGAATGCTTGAAGAAACTTTGTGATAAATTCGTCTCAACTATGAATAGAGGCAACGGGTAAAGATTCACACCATTGTTTGGCTTTTCCTGTGAAAGTTAGAAGGAACTTTGTGATAAATTTGCCCCGACTATGAATAGAGGCAACGGGTAAAGATTCACACCATTGTTTGGCTTTTCCTGTGAAAGTTAGAGTAAAAATTTTGCATAGAACACCTTCGTCAATATTAGGAAAACTAGAATTTGAAAATTTTTATATAAATTGCAAAACATGTTCATATGTGGAAGCATTGCTCTTATCATCAAAATTTATCTTTGACAAGAGTCTTACAATTTTCATTTGAGTGCTTGAAGATGCACATCCAGATATGCAACTCCAAATCGTAAATTTAAAAGGAGTTATTGCTAATAAATAAAAAAATTTAAAATGCAAAACTCCAAAAGGACAACTTGTCATTGGCCCCCCATATAGTGCCATAATGTTGATGGCCAAAAATTGCCATAATCAACATTTGGGAGATCACCCAGTCAAGGCCCCAATTAGGCCCTTATCCATTTGGGATGGCGATTCCAACTAATTAAAATGGGTCCAATTACTCATTACTCCTCACTCTCCTTGCTGACTTGTGATATTTCTAATTACTATCATTAAGAAGATGCATACAAACTTGCCCTCTTGTAGCTAGCTTGCAAGAAAGCAATCCTAAAGCTGACATAAGGGAGAAACCAGGCCACCAATGAGTTTGCTCACATGAAAAGAGACTCATAAAAAATGATAATTAAATCTAAATTCAAGGCAGAAAAATAAAGAAAACTACTTTAACTCAACATATATGAAATAGTTCCTAAATACCAAGTGCCAATATTTAAAGATAAATAAGGATTTAACATGTGTTTATGATAAATATCAAGTTGTTGAAGTAGTTCTAACAGTTGATATTCTTAATGCAGAACATGTTATGTTCATAAATTAAAATAATAAAAGATGAGCCATTAAAACTTGGAAATAGTTCACATAATTTTAATAACAATTAAATTGATCTATGATGACAAAATTATGAGTAAATAGTTGCTCAAAATTTTGTTTAAAACTAGAGAAAATCAAAATATAAATGGTTGATCTAAGTAATTATTAGATGAGATAACTGATCAAATAAACAAAATATCGCATATTTAATAATATTGTTAAAACTTGGAACCACTAACACAAATATGTCATAAAAGAATAAGATTATATTCACAACTAATAGTATTTGAAATGCAACCGTAAACTTGTGTATCTCGTGCTCTATCTATACAATGAGTTTTCCAACAATCCTCCCAGGACATCCAACTCTACCAATAGAGAATGGAGCTACAATAGTGCAAAATCTACCTCCACAATAAAGATTTAATCTCATAAGAAAAACCCTCAATCTCAAATCTGAGTATTCCTAAAAAATCTACACGGAAAAATCATCCTTACAGTAGTGCAAAGAGTACCCAACTTAATTTTATTTGATTTGATTTCTTTTATTTTGGTTTAACTTTATAATAGGTTTGATTAAGTTACTTTAAGTTTGTTTTAATTATTAATTTTAATATAATTGTATTTAGTCCAATTTTATTGTTTATTATTTAAGATTTAATATATAATATTGGATTTTAACATAGTGGATTGTTGGGGTTGCAGTTGGATAATTGTAACAAACTCGGGCCAAAATTTCATGTAATAAAGTTAATAATGGCAAAATAAGACCAAGGTCATGGAACACTTATTCCAAGTTGAATGTTGGGAAAAACATCGTAGCAAATGTTCATTTGGTTTATTATGGTTAAAGGAAATTGGAAAAGGCAATGGCAAGAGCATTGAAAATGAATAGAGGCATTAATTGGCATTTTATTTATGAAAATAAAGGAAATTAGGAGAAAATAAAGGTGAAAGGTCATAGGTTGCATGCGAGAAGGAAAATGAAGGAAATTAATGGAAATTAAAGAAAATAGAGGCCTCACTAATAAAAAGGCTTCTAAGGATCAGTTCACAATCTTTTTTTCAGTTCAATTTTGGAGCTCTCTCTCTATTCTCTGTACTTTCTCGTACTCTTGCACACTTAGAGCATTCTTGGATAACTCTAGAATTGGAGGAAGGAAGGAAAAGGAATGATGAAAAATCAAAGGAAAGCAAAGATCAAGCAAGGAATAGCGGGATTAAGCGGCTACAACAGGATTACTTGCAAGTATCGAGTTGCATGTATGATTTCCTTGCTAGTTTTGGAATGCATGGTACATGCATGTATGTTCTTGGTTCTCTTGTTGTCATTGGCATGGGTTTTGCCAAGTGTGATAGTGGTTTTCATCCTTTCCTTTCAATTTTCAGATAGCCATGGTGTGATTGGGTTTCTCTTACTTGGTTGAGCTGGATTGTTAGATGTTTTTGAAACTAGAGTGGGGTGGTCTCATGAAAAATCACAAGGCTAGGAATCCATGTACTTGTAAAGGTGGGATTGTAGTAAAGCCTGGTTGTGTGTACCCTTATTGGGCCTAGGAATCCTTGACTGGTAAATGGTGAGATATACAGTAAAGCCTAGAGGGTGGAGACAGAAAAATTCCTCACTATTTAGGTGGAGAGATCCAGAGGCATCCACACTTGTACAAGCCTAGTGATCCCTGGACCAGTATATGGTGGGATTGTGGTAAAGCCTGGTTGTATAGATGAGGGTTTCAAGGCTAGGAATCCTTGACCGGTATTGGAAAGATATATGGTAAAGCTTAAGGAAGCTTCGTTCTTTTTTGTTGTGAGTCCCACATTCATGCTTGGAATATAGCATGGGGGTGATTGGCTATGAAAGAAAGATTTGGTTCAACCCAATCTATGGTCAGGTGGTACGTGGAAATCCCTAACTTGCTTGGCCTTTATATATGTTAATAAGGGCTCTTTTCCTCTTGTGTTCCATGTGTAAATGTACTTGTTATTATGTGGTTTTAATGGTTGTGTTATCATTGTTATTTTGTTGGTTATGTGATGGTTATAAGCATGGTTTATAACATAATTTGGTTATGTCTCTCATCATGTTCTGATTAGTAAATAAAATGTTAATGCATGTATGACCTAATATATGATAATGAAGTTATTTTTAGAGGGCATCAGACCTTCTTAACGAATCTTAGATAAGCATGAGGTCCCTATGTTTAGATGTGTTTATATGACTAGTATATTACATATTTATGATGTGTTTGATGAAACGCTTGTCATGGATGGTAGGGGTCAAATCAAGTACTTGTTCAAGTGTTTGCATTAGTAGCCTTATTTCATTGTCATTTACCAATTTTGGAAGTTTCATGAATTTATGGGCAGAGCCTGAGTCCTAGCCTTGAAAAGGTTGCTCAGAATTCAAGGTCGTTGGCACAGAACTGCTTGAAAAAGTTTGCAGTCATATGGATGCCTTGCTATGGGAGAGACTAGAGAGTTTTAATCACTTGGAGGGATTTTCAAGGGAGTGACTGGAGGACTAGCTCAACAAAAAGCAAGTTAACTCAAGGGTTGGGCACCTTGAGTGATTGGTTAGTCCCTGGGGGTCCCTTAGCTCCTCAAAAAGGTCAGTTTGGTTTTTAGAGTGTCAATTTCACTTCCTTAAATATACATGGGATTTGAATCATATCATAGTAACTCTCCATCACATGTTTACCCCAGTGGACCAATTAGCTTGGGTAAATGTGGGAGGAGGGTGTTACAGAGTGGTATCAGAGCATGGTTCATGCCTTGGATTGGATGGGCGGAATATGGTTATCATGCATGAATATATTTTATGTTTGTGGAAAAACCTGTGAACTGTCTTTTGAAACCAACGTTTCGGACTAGCTTAGTGAGTCCATCATCAAGGCAATGTGATTTGTATTTTGAGAAGAGAGAGCGTGAAATTATGGAGCTATTAATAGTTATATGAAAAATATTTGATGTCTTTTTTAATGTCGACCTAAATGATATATATATATATATATATATATATATATTTATTTATTTATTTATTTATTTATTTAGTGACTGCTTTAATTAATGATTGATTATATTTAAATGTATTTATTTGTTTTATATTTATTTATTTATTTATTTATTTTATATTTATTTATTTTTGTTTAATTAGTGAATTGATTATGTATATTTAAATTTATTTATTCATTCATTTATTTATTTATTATTATTATTTATTTATTTATTTAGTTATTGTTCATTTATTTATTTATTTATTCATTTATTTATTTATGAATATAGGTTGTAAATGTGCATGATGTGTATGCATGGTGATGGTCATTATTGGAATTGTGTCATGTAGAATTCAAAGGTGTTGTTGTCGGTATGTGTTGTCATGAACGCATGTCAGTCGAATATGCATTTGTTGTGAATGAATGTTGTCTATGTCAATCTATGCATGCATTGTCATGGTTGTATTTTTCATGCATGAGGTCATGGTATGCGGTTGGTATGGTTATGCATGGTAACTGAATGATGATTGAGAAGATGTTTATATACTACTATGATTGTGTTTACGCATGTATTGTGCTAAGCTAGTTGATCTTGAAGACGATATATCCTCCCCTGAACTATACTGAGGTATGTTGATTATGTTTATATTTTGGTTTAGCTGAGATCGTATACTTGCAGGAAGAAGATCAAAGATGACTAGCAAGATGGTAGACTACAGTTCAAAAGATTCTCCCTATAGATCAGATGAGCAGCATGGTGAGTGGCACTCTCCTAACATAGCAGATACATTGATAATTTTGAAGGCAGAAATAAGAAGTTGTAAAGCAAATAATGACAGAATCATTCAGGCATAGGAGAAACAAACAGAGATTAATGCAGTTATCCTTCAGAATCTGTCAAGCTTGAAGAGATAGGGATCGCTTAAGATCATTCATGAATAGGAGGACAAGACTAATGGGGCATATGGTAATAGGTCTTATGGTGGGAACAGGTCATACAGGGATGACACGATCATAGATGGTGATCACCTAATAGGAGAGGTGATGGACACATGTTCTATTATAGTTTTGGTTTTGACAGCTACCATGGTCATCATCGTTATCATCCTTACAGGTCCTCTCTCATTGGTCGAGTCATGTTGTAGCATCCTCTCCTTAATAGTCGAGCCCTTCCTTCCTTGATGCTTATTGGGTGGGGGGGCGTTGTTGGTGGTCGAGTCATGTTGTAGCATCATCTTGGTTACTCGGGATGAAGAAGTTCTTTGAGTTGCATGATTACACATAGAATATGAAGGTCATAATAATTATCTTCAACCTCAAAGGGAAAGCAGACATCTAGTGGGAATATGTGAAGTAGGTTAGAGATATTACGACATAAGAGTTGAGTTGGCGTGAATCCAAGAGATTTTTCAGGAAGAAATATTTGTCAGAGAGGTATTATGACAGTAAAGTCAAGGAATTCTATGAACTAAAGATGCGATCGATGACGAATCAGGAGTATACGACCAACTTCCTGGAGTTCACGAGATATGTACCATATATTAAGGTTGAGAAAACCAAAATTCCAATATTTGTTAGTGGATTACCATTATCATTTAAAGATCAAACTGAGTATGATGAGCCTCGGTCACTTGAATAAGTCATTGGGAAGTTGAAGCACTATTATGAGAAATCAAAGTGTAAGAAAAAATCTCAGCAAGGTTAAAAAGGGAAAGACAAGACTAAAGGTAAATGGAAACCGAAAAGAACAAGACCTTAGGATGCAGGTGAGAAAGAGAATGTTGTATAGTTTAATGGGCCTCAACCTAGAGAACAACAAAACAGAGGTGATGGTAGGAGATAGTTGCATTGTTGGACATATGATAAGGAGCATCTCAAGAACGATTGTCTGCAGAATTAGGGTGGTAGGACTCAGATCTACAGTGCACATGAAGCGCAGACTATTGGGGATGTTGGGCAGAGTATTCCACAGATCTATGTAGCATTGGATAACAAGCAAGCAGATCACCAAGCATCTATCATCGAGATGGACAGTAAGTTTTTTGATCAATTTGTTTCTATTTTGAATGACCCTAGATCAAAATATAGCTATGTTAATATTGACCTAGTGGATAAGTTTGGTTTGAATAAAGAAGTGCATGCAGAATCTTGGTTAGTGCAACTGGCTACAAGTGCAAAGAAAAGAGTTCATCATTGGGTAAGAGCTTGTGCATTTGAGTTGAATGGTGTGCCTACATCAGTGCATTTGAATGTGCTTTTGTTGGGATCATACAATATGTTGTTGGGTATGGACGAGTTACATCTCCATAGGACCAAGGTGGATTATTATGACAAGGTGTTTTAGTGCTTAGATGACAATGCATAATAGAGGATCTTGGAGGGTAAGAAGAAGGCTACATCAGTTAGAATGGTTACAACTAAGCAAGCGAAGCATAGTCACAGAAAAGGGTGTGTGTTATTTGTAGTGCATATTTGTAATGATAAAGGTAAGGATGTTGAGGATGTGGAAGTTTTGAAGCGGTACCTAATCTTATAGCAGTTTCAGTATGTGTTCCCAGCAAAGATTTCAGAGTCTTCACCTCACATGGAAGTGGACTTTTCCATTAAGTTAGTACCAAGGGCAACACTAGCATCAAAGGCACCATACATGATGAGCACACCAGAGTTAGTAGAGTTGAAGCTGCAGTTGAAGGAAATGCTTGACAAGGGATACATCAGGTCAAGTGTATCACCTTGGGGTACACCAACATTTTTATAAAGAAGAAGGATGGTACTCTCCGATTGTGCATTGACTATAGATAGTTGAAAAAGGTAACCATCAAGAATGGGTATTCATTCCTGAGGAATGATGATCTGCTTGACCAGTTGAAGGAAGCAACAGTCTTCTCAAAGATTGATATGAGATCAGGATACCATCAAGTACGCATCAAAGAAGAGGATATTTACAAGACTGCATTCCACAACAAGTATGGGAATTATGAGTTTTTTTTAGTTCCTTTTGGTCTAAGTAATGCTCCAGCTACTTTTATGTGCTTGATGAATAGTGTGTTGCATCCTTATCTAGACAAGTTTGTTATTGCATTCATTGATGATATATTGATATATTATAAGGATGAAGAAGATCATGTTGAACACTTAACAAAAATGTTGAAATTTCTAAGAGAGCATCAGTTGTATGTCAAGCTTATTAGATGCATATTCTTTTAGAGATAGGTACATTACTTGGGGAATGTTGTTTCCAAGGAAGGCATAGCAGTGAATCCAGAAAAGATAAGAGCTATCATGGAATGGGAAACTCCTAGAAATGTGGATGAGGTAAGGTCATCTATGGGGTTGTCGGGTTACTGCAAGAGGTTCATTAGGAACTTCTTATGGATTGCATAGCATATCACTTCATTGCATCAAAAAGGGAAGAAATTTGAATGGACAGGGGAATGTGCAGCAAGTTTTGAGCAGTTTAAGCAGTTGTTGACAAATGCCCCGGTTCTCAAGATTACATAACTGGATAAAGAGTTTGTGGTGTGTATAGATCCCTGCAAGAGAGGACTTGGTGGAGTCATGATGCAAGAGGGACAAGTGATATGTTATGAATCAAGGAAATTGAATAATCACTTGCAGAATTATGTTACAAGTTGTATCTTTGTAGATAATTATAGGTTAAGGAATTATGCCAGAGCATCTAAAATTCTTTGTTTGTTTTGAATTTTTGGATGAACAATGCTCTAAATTGTTAAACATGTGCAGTTTCTTAATTACTTGTGATGTATTAGAAGGGGTTATTGAAAATAGCAACAAGAAATGTTATAAATAGCATTTCAGGTACCAGTGTTGAAAATAGCAACAAGGAATGATAAAATAGAAATGTTAAAAATAGCATTGCTATAAATAGCATTTTAGGATATATTCCAATTTTAATTAGTCTCTGAATTAAAATTGAGAATTAAAATTTGAATTTAGTCTCACTAGCTGTTTGAAAAATAATTATTCATCTTCAGTTAATTAGTTGAAGAAAATCAAACATGAAGTCTTTGTGAAGACATGCAACAGTTATCCCTTTGATTGAGGAAGTTATCCCTTAATTAAGGAGATAAGGATGAGTTGTAATTAGTTAGCTCAGTTAACTGAGTTAAGTCCAGTTAAATTAGTTCCAAACAGTTTGTGGAACTAATTGTGAGTTTGTTCAATTAATGCATGCATGCATGCAACTAGTGTTCTCCAAATAGTTGAATATTCTCTCATAAATAACTCATGCATGTCAGTTCAGAGAAAAACCCAGTTGAGATCAAAGGAAGGGACAGTGTACTATCAGTTGGAGTAATTTTCCTATAAAGGAAACTCATCCATGCAGAAGTAATTCACTCCTTCAGGATTGCGCAGTTATTTCAGAGGTCAGTGTTGTGTGTGAGGTGAGAATCACACAGGTTGCAGCTAGAAGACCCAAGAGAAACTGCGCAAGGAAATAGGAGGCTTGGAGGACTGAAGGAAGGCATATGTGTTGTATATTTTGTCTATGAGCAGCAGTGAGGGATTGTACTAAGATCTGGATAGCTTGAGAGCTAAAGCTTTGTGTAATCTTGAGATATTTCCACTTGTATGATAATACAGATAGCGGGGTTTTTAGTTGAGGCTTTCCCCAGAGTATTCTTCTGTGTCTCATGTGTGATTGAATCTTCTTCTTTGTTATATGTGTTCTATTTGATCTTGCTCAAAATCGATTAAACTTCCGCAAGTTTGATTGTATAAGTAGATTAAGTATTTTGCTTTAGTGCATTGCATAATCAGTTTAATCTACGGTGAAATTTCTACATAGTATCAGAGCGAGGATTTGTAGAAAAAGTTATACAAGGTATCAGAGCAATGGTGAGTCTTTCTCTCCTCGGTCTTCCTAAGAGCTGGCATAGTTACCAGGACTCGGTGAATGGAAGAGAGAAACTGCCAAATTGGGAATGACTGTGGTCAAATCTGATGCAGGAGGAGATCAGGAGGAGCACCAGATATGGTTCTTCATCCAAGGAGGATGAAGAAAATTTCGCCTTAGCGAGTAAGGCAAGGAAAGGGAAGGAGAAGGATTCTCATCCCAAATCGAGTTCTTCTCATGGAGGGAAGAAGATTGACAAATCTAAAGTGAGATGCTTTAATTGTCATGAGGTGGGCCATTATGCAACTAATTGTCCATTGAAGAAATCCAAGAAGGGATCCTCAGAAGGATATGAAGGTGAGGCATTGGCCTCCCAGTTGAATTGGATTTTACCCTCATCGCATGCATGGTTTCATCGATGATGGGTTGTGGTTGGTTTCTTGATAGTGGAGCCTCATTCCACATGACCGGCGATAAGAGTTTGTTCAATACCTTAGAGGAGAAAGACCTCTAGATGCGCATAGAGATGGGTAATGATGAAAAGTATAATGTTTCAAGAGTGGGCACGGTTGCTTTTCAGAGGGAGCATGGAGCCTACATCACCTTGACAGACGTGAAGTATGTGCCAGGACAGAAGAAGAACTTGGTATCGATCACAATGTTGGAGGACAAAGGCTATGTGGGTAGAGACAGATGTGGATGGAGCAGCAGAGGAATCTTCAGCATCAAAGGGTGTTTCTAGCCCAATGGGGAGGTCAGTTGGGAGATCAGTTACTTACTTCTCAGTAACTGAGTTGCAGTGCAGCAGTGGGCAGCACGATGCAACATGATGAGAGGAGGTGCAGTGTGGATGCAGTGCTGGGAGATAGGACCAGCAGCAGCACGGATGCAGCGGGAGGAATCAGTGGGATTGATGCAGTCAGAGATCAAAGTGGCGGAGACTAGAGCAGTCAGATATTGAAGGGCACTGAGGTGTAGAGTTTTCAATTGACGGAGGAAATATCAGTCAGAGACTTTGATGACAAAGGCATCATTCTGATTTAGGTTGGATATTTTTGTTTCTAAGTTGTTGGAGCAACAACAATAGGGAGAAGTGTTGCATGCAGAACATTCCAAAGGTTCAGGATCGGGTTCGAATTGAATGCCTTTCTTGTTGAGAGGGGGTGTTGAAAATAGCAACAAGAAATGCTATAAATAGCATTTCAGGTACCAGTGTTCAAAATAGCAACAAGGAATGATAAAATAGAAATGCTAAAAATAGCATTGCTATAAATAGAATTTCAGGATATATTCCAATTTTAATTAGCCACTGAATTAAAATTGAGAATTAAAATTCGAATTTAGTCTCACTAGTTGTTTGAAAAATAATTAATTAATTCATCTTGAGTTAATTAGTTGAAGAAAATCAAACATGAAGTCTTTGTGAAGACATGCAACAGTTATCCCTTTGATTGAAGAAGTTATTCCTTAATTAAGGAGATAAGGATGAGTTGTATTTGAGTTGTAATTAGTTATCTCAATTAACTGAGTTAAGTCCAGTTAAATTAGTTCCAAACAGTTTGTGGAACTAATTGTGAGTATAACTGAATATTCTCTCATAAATAACTCATGCATGCCAGTTCAGAGAAAGACCCAGTTGAGATTAAAGGAAGGGACAATGTACTATCAGTTGGAGGAATTTCCCTATAAAGGGAACTCATCCATGCAGAAGGAATTCACTCCTTCAGGATTGCACAATTATTTCAGAGGTCAGTGTTGTGTGTGAGGTGAGAATCACACAGGTTGCAGCTATAGGACCCAGGAGAAATTGCGCAACGAAATAGGAGGCTTGGAGGACTGATGGAAGGCATATGTGTTGTATATTTTGTCTATGAGCAACAGTTAGGGATTGTACTGAGAGCTAGATAGCTTTAGAGCTAAAGCTTTATGTAATCCTGAGATATTTCCACTTGTATGATAATACAGATAGCGGGGTTTTTAGTTGAGGCTTTCCCTAGAGTATTCTTCTGTGTTTCATGTGTGATTGAATCTTCTTCTTTGTTATATGTGTTCTATTTGATCTTGCTCAAAATCGATTAAGCTTCTAAAAGTTTGATTGTAGAAGTAGATTAAGCATTTTGCTTTAGTACACTGCATAATCAGTTTAATCCACGGTGAAATTTCTACTGGGGTGACTCTTCACCTTTGACAGAATTTAGCTTTGAAGAGATGTGTAAGGTTGAACTTTAGAAAATATATGATTAATTAAATATTCAAACATATTATTTAACTTAGTCATATACAAATGATGCACGTAAAATGATTTTACAGCCAAACAAAATACATTTAAAACTTAAGGGGAAATGATAATTTAAAGATGTAGAGGAGTTAATTGAAACAGAAAGTCTAATTAACTAATATTTGTAATTGATAATAACTTCGTAGGGGCTTTCAAATAAATTGAAATTAAATGTTATCATACCCAAAATTCCCTTTAATTTCAAATATGCAGTTTTAAACAAAGTGAAAATATAATAACATAGAAGTACTCGCAGGGACACAAGTTGTTTCAATATGAATCCAGAATCCTTATATTAATTTCAGAAAAATAATTACAGAGGAATGCCATTCTGCTCAAGAGTCTATCACAATGGTTCAACCCTTTATACTTTGATGTACAAAGTATTTCTACAACTTTCCTAAGAATACTTGATTTAAATATCAAGATTTATTTACAAAATATCTCAAAATTGTTTACAAAAATAGATCTAAAATATAGGAAAATAAAACTGCTTAGGCCTTTTGGCACTAAATTTCAGGCTTCTAATGATGATTGGGATAAAAAGACTACTATTTTGTTGCTCCCAAAAATCTATGTCATGTTGCTAAAAACTTGTTGTCTCCTACTAGAAATATATGTTGTTCACTCAAGAAGTTGACATATCTTTTCCCATCTTTCTTCATCTGGAGTGGAATTTTTTAATTAACTTTATGTATGTTTCATCCACTTTAGTGTATTTATGAAAAGTGGGCTTAATTACAAAAAAATGTTTGATCCCATGCTTAATCAATTAATCGAAATGTAAACCTTGAATAAAGGTTTTTCCTGTAATAGTTCCCCTAAGCTTAGCAAATTTGGAGTTGTCTGTAGTTATAACATGCATCTTGTGCTAGTATTCTTCAAGGGGAATGAGACTGTCTACAATTCCTCTTAAACCTGGAAGTCCTTTTTGATGCAGAATATTGAACTTCTTGTGAAATTTCTGAACGTTGGCTTCTAGATTATGACATTTATTTTCCAGCTATAGCATAAGATTCCTTTTAGTGAGAATCCTTCTCACTTCCAAGATAGTTTTAGTTTTGTCGTCTATTTCATATTCTTCCATTTCTTCCTTTGTTTTTTAATTCAAAATTCTAATTCATGTTATAGCCTCTCCTAGTTTTTGGCTCAGGTCTTTCTTTACTTCTACAATCACTTCCTTTGATTTTTCCAATAGCTCCTTCTGTTCAAAAATAATTTCAATAGAAGGCAACAATTTGGTCATGGACTCATTAATATCTACCCATATTTTTTCCTTGGCCTATGCAATGATCTAAGCAATAGCAAACTCATTTTCTAGAGTCTCTATTATTTGAGTTAGCCTATGAGTTTTCTAAAGATCTATTAGGTAAAAATGATCAATTTTTAAAATCTGCTCTTGGAGATTGTTGAGTTAAGTCTTCAGCTTTTCAATCTCTTGATCTTTTATGGACAAATCTCCCATTTCTTTAGCTAAATCAGTTGCTAATTCTGTGGACTGTGTTTCCAATTCTACAGTTGGTTCAATAGAAGTCCCTGCAATAGGAGTTGTTGAAGTACCTACAATAGAAGTTGTTGCTATAGGAATAGTTGTTGCCACATCTGCTTGTTGTTATTTTTCCTTCAAAAGACTTTCTAGTTCAGTTTCCATCATCTATATATGTAAGTTTTTTTCAACAATAATTTTGAACATGTTCTCCTTTTCCTTTTCTAACTCACATACTTCTTTGGTATAGGGATCTTCAGTAGTAAGGACATCTGCTTGTTGTTATTTTTCCTTCAAAAGACTTTCTAGTTCAGTTTCCATCATTTGTATATGTAAGTTTTTTTCAGCAATAATTTTGAACATGTTCTCCTTTTCCTTTTCTAACTCACATACTTCTTTGGTATAGGGATCTTCAGTAGTAGGGAGTTTCAACTGTTTTCTCAATGCTTGAATATCAGCATTTTCCCTCTTAATCATCTCCTCAACCACTTTAACATTACTGGGATCATATCCTAGTTTAATTAACAAATTTTCTAAAGATTTTATTTTGGTATCTTTGGCAAGTGATGAGATATTTTCTAGATTTAACTAGGATTGAACATTATTCACTAAAACCTGCAACCTGGATGTTGCCTGGTTGAACTGGTTAAGGTGGAGTAAATCATTTCTCCAGCTTGTTTGTGCAGATCAATTTGGTCAATAGGATGGATTTGTTTAGTGTCAAAGGAAAAAACGTATTCTTTGTAATGTGTTGCATTTTTTGGAAAACTAAATTTAGGCTCTAAAAGTGCCATCTAAAACTATCCTTTTTTAGTATCTAATGTTGTGAGAAGCTTGTGCTGGGAAGCTGAAGTTGCTTGCAGAATTCTAAATAAGCAGTGGCCTTGAGTGCCTCATTTTTCTTCTTATTTTCCTTGTACCTAGCAAAGATACTTTTTTATGTAGTGGTCTAGGCTAGCTCTCTTGTTTGGACTAATTCTAATGGATCTTGAGTGACTGAAGATACAGGAGTGCTTGAGAAAAATTCTTCAACTCTTGGGATTGTTGCAGCATAAGGACTTGATAAAATTAATGTGGTCGGTTCCTGTGAACTCTCTTCTTGAGATGGCTCTTCAGGAGGGTTATTTTTCTTCTTTTTATACATTATGAATTATGACTACTGAATTTCTGAAACAAGAGGGGAAATACTTTCCCTTGTCCTTTTAGCATGTTTTCTTGTGGTGTTGGAGTTTGTGCAATTTTAGAAATAAAAACCTGCTCCTATGCTTCCTGTAATGTGTTCTCCTGCCATTCCCCTTGGTTCATGTATTGTTCAATCTTTGGTCTAACAGTGTGTGCATAAGGATTAGTTTTTTTTCTACCCTTAGCTTAGAAATAATCCCCAAGGGATCATAAGACCATGTAAAACTTAATTTAAATTTCATTTGTTTCAAAAGGAGGTATGCTCCTTTTGTTGTTGCTCTAGTATTATAAATAAAGGGTCCAATCTGAGCTTTTAATTTAAACTGAGATTTCTTCTTAGCTGACACAAAGTGCAGCTCATCCATGTTCATCATTTGCCTAATATATTCAAGTGCACAAAATCTAATCGGTACAAACTTAGGCAGTTTATATGGAGGAAGCTCACATCCATATACTCTGATCTTTGTGTAGTTTTGGTACAAGTACCAATCTCCAGTCTTTGTTTGCTCGTTGAGATGGAGAATTATCTCGATTTCAAGGGAAATCCTAAGAAAAACATCACTATTAATCAACTGAGACCATGTATAAAAACTGATTGGTGTAATCACTAAAGGAAAATTCATTGGTATTCTTCCTTACTAAGGAAGTCTGATGAATCACAAATTGAGGATTACCATTATCATATAATTTATGTAATTGAAACTAGAATTTATGTACTTGATGGAATAATAATAGGTATACAAGGATTGACTCATATTTGAAATATCCTTCTATTGAAAACTTTTAGAACTGGTCGTGTATTGCTTCAGACAAAAACTCATTGTAATTGAAGATCATGGATGGTTTTTCACGTGCTGAAAATACTAATAGAAATCCTAAAATAATATCATCTACCCACTGATCAATAAGATAACCTAATAGACAAGAAACTACTAAGATAACCTAACTAGTCATTTATGGGAACATGGAAGAAGGGTATGGAGGATTTGTCCTAGGTAATTCGGCATTTTCATGTAGAAATATTTAAAAAAAAATTAGCTCTTTGAGGAAAGGTGAGTTTCTTATATATTTCCATGAGGGAATCCACAAAGAAGGGGTGTAGAGGGGCTAAAGGTTTTACTTGAAGCATTTGACATATCATTTATGGGGATATGGTAAATAATACATCATTATTTTGAGCAATAATGGCTCTTTGGCTTGGGATGTATCTGAAATGGCACCAGGTTACAAAATCGGAAAAGAAATGGGTCTGAGGAAGGATGAATTGAGGCAAGAAGGAGTCTCACATGTTCAATTCATCACTGGCATCAAGGAATTTCTATTTGGCCCAAGTGTGGAGTTCATATAAGTCGAACACACATTGGGTTTCGGCAATTTTATATTCCTGGTCAACAAGGGCTATTCTATCTAAATCTATGACCGGGGATATCATTAGGTTTTCCTCTATCATTTAATATTTTCCCTTTGAAGACATATTGAAGGTATACAAGGTCAGGGTGATGATTACCAGGTAATTTAGCAGGTTGTTGTAATGTTGAGGAAGCACTTTGATGTTGGTGTGGTTGTCTAGTTATACTAAGCCTGGATATGCATTTTTACAAAATGAAATGCCTAAAAGGTAACAATAGTAAACCATGTATTTATTTATAAACTGGGAGGATTAACCATTTAGGAATACCCATTATGGGAGTGAGTCATTTATTGTGGTAATGGTCGAGGAATTGAACGAGTATATAAGAGTCAACTGATCGTCAAATGACAGATGGACAGTTGGCGGAGGTGGGATGGTTTTTAGATTTTTTTGGTGGGAGCGGGAGCGATCGATGGTGGTTTTCGGGGGGGGTCTGAAGTGCATTCGGGGCGAACATGTTGCATTGGCGGAATTGGGGCAGAGGGGTCCAAAGTGCTTCCCCAGCCGTTCATCTGGGTGGGAGGATCTCAGCAGTTGATACATGCGCCTGTGACCTTTCATCTTAATTTTTTCCTAATTTCCTTTATTTTCATAAATAAATGTGCCAAAAATGCCTTTTCCTTAGCCTTTGCCAATTTTCCTTAGCCAAAACACACATCCAGTGATGCCCACTAAGATATCTTTGCCCAACATTCAGCTTGGAATACGAGTCCCTTACCTGTGGTCTTATTTCGCCTTTATTAACTTTTATTACATGAAATTTTCACTAGGGGTGTTACAGAACCCTTCCCCTTGGGGAAACACCCCCTTGGTGTTAAACCACACCAAGACCTCTGCAAGACCGTTGAAAAACAAACATATTTCCCATGGAGCTTTATAACTTAGCTCATCGCAATATTTACAATGAAAGACTTGATCAAAAGAAAAACATCATGACAACATCCCGCATATTGGAGCTTTATAACATAGCTCATTACGGTATTTACAATAACCACATATACACATATGCACATTTGTTAAACCAGCAAATAAAAAATACGATGCCCGTATCAATTAACAAGGGAATCTAGAGGATTACACCTCCACCCTCAAAGAAGTACTAGGATTCACCTCCTTCCCAGGAAGTCCATACTTCACTGCCACATTTAAAGCTGCATCCCATGTCCAGTGTTATAACCCTGTGCCACTTGTCGTCTCAGTGAACAATTGTCGACTCATTGTTCTAGGGCACACTCCCAATGTGCATCTGATTATGTTTGGTAATGCTCATGACCAAAACAAATATATCTACAACCTTCCCTTCTCTGCCACATAGTCCCTCAGGAAATCCGGTCACCCCCTTCTGTGGAATCCCTCACCTTCCAAATTCCACGATATCCCCTATCTTAGGTGATCCATCCCTTGGCAAGGCTTCCTCGCATCGGAAGATACAAAAACCAAGGCATATACCTGCCTCAAAACCATCATATCGGTCATATCATGCTCATGGAAATCAATGGGCACTATTGGGTACCAGTGTCCCATAATGGCCCTGCTCCTTAAGTGCTCTACCAGCATACTGTTGCATTTTCCAGTTCCTTTTGTTGTTGCAAATTCTTGCAGTTGGTTTCAGCCACTCAACCGGGCATGTTCATTCATTCTTGTTTCAAACACATAACCTCCATTAGATTTAAATAAATTGAAATAAATTCACATCATACCTCATTGGTAGCTCGTCAACAAGGTACACTTGCAATTATGTTCGCTTCCTGTCACAACAAGTCAAACTAATTGTTTGATCAAAACATCATGTATAAACATATCACATCTGGTTAGTTCAAAACACAACCATCATAGATCAACATTACAAATCACATTTAACCACCATAAACCAGAATCGTAGATCATATATAATCATCATATACCATAGTCATAAATCACATGCATAATAAAACTGAAATAAAATGTTGGTACTTATCCTTTCATCAATCCTTAGCTTTTGCCTCTGTCTTTATTTCGTACGCACTTCGGATTGGTTGCCACACCTGACAAACACCCAGTGCCTTCTCCTGAACCATGTGCACATACACATAGTGTGATTCACACACATACAACCACACACAACATACAATACCATGCAATACATGCACCTAGTACCGCGTGCCTTCAACACAACATGCATGACATGCGCACAATACCACACGTACACCAATACCATATGTACAAATCACCACCTGCACAATGTGTCCACATCATCACATGTACACGGCACCACCTGCACAATGTGTACATAACGCCATATACACTGCACCACTATACAACGTGTACACAATACCACATGTACACAGTACCACACGCATGACATATATGTGACACCACATGTACACAGTGTTGCATGCATG
>APFE031516782.1:125395-176934 GCA_000404065.3 Pinus taeda | reverse complement strand
ATATTCACATGATATTGACCTCATATATTTGTCATGACTACTCTTCCCACTTGATTCCTCATAGTCAGGAACCTCTTCCTGCCATTCACCTGCATAAGAAATCATTCCTCCACAAGGACGATTCCTAATGACCCTGTCAAATAGTGACATAGATAGATGGATACATGCATATATATACATAAACATTAACATAAAACAATCATGATCCTTATATACATACATACACACATGTATACATATAAACATTAGCATAATCATGATCATAACAAAATTGCCAGATATTATAAGGTCTAGGTTAGAAAGCTTCCTTATTGTGCACAACATGCACAACATTGAGAAAAATCATTCCCAACATAGCCAAGACATCTGACGCCTCAGATCCATTTACTTTACCTTTTCTAGTTACCTTTCTCATTTTTGTCCTGTCATCGTCCACTTACCACAATGGACCCAACTAGTGCAACTAATTGTCATAGCCTTACCTTCCGCTGTGCTTACTCATGTACCGAGCTTAATCTAAGTCTTACTTCAACTGTCGAGTACCACACCACTTTCCCCCATCTCCATCAACTCACCTCTTCCCAAACCAACTCCCAAAACTCAAAACATAAAAAGCAAGCCAAGAAACAAACACGAAGAAAACCATGAAAACCAATAACGATACGACACTGCAACAAAGTGGCATAGTTATGCAGCAGACACATGCAAAATCGCAAATAAAGCGCAACAATCACAACATACCAAAAGCACCAGACTAACAACAGACACCATGACTCAAACCCCATGGTTCCCAAGGAAAGCTCAACCCGATCCTTCTTCAAGATTCATGGAAAAATCTCTTTTTCCATGCAACTCCCTGCATCATACTACCATAAACACATAATTTCAGGCATAACTAAACATAAAAATACACCATTTAGCTTACCTTGTTGTGCCAAGTATGTTGCCTTGCAACTGAACACATCCACACCATCTCTCATGGAACTCCAATTCCTTGACAGATCCACATGTAAGTAGAGACTAGCTAACATATCTATCAAGTACATGTTCATGAATCTAGCACATATCCACATAATGTCAGACAATATTAAGGTCAAGAAGACTTCATGTATGTGAAGCACTCATTCATTTGGAATTAGGGTTTCCAAACCTAGCCAAAGGAATTCTTGTCCAATTCCTTCCTTTTACATTTTTATCTAGTTGCAATTGAGGCTTACTGTGCACTGTCACATCACCCAACTGTTAGTTTTAAAACACATCAAGTGTTACCCTATCACGCTAGTACCTAACATGTTACCCTACAACTACTAACACATGTTAACCACATGTTCCAACTATCAAGGCAATCATGTCTATCAATTTGAAATCAACCTTTACAAGGACCACAGTCAACTCATAGTTATTAGACATAATGCTACAACTGTCACCAACTATAGTCAAGTACATATCAATTGTCTCAACACATATGTATTAGTACAATCTGTTAGTGTCAGTCTTTGTAGCCTTCCTCCAGTGATCAAACACACTCTTACACAAGTCATTTTAAGGTGTCAAGGTCAAGTTTTATCATTTCAGTGAGTCTTCAAGTAAAATTCGGTCACTAGGCATTAGGTCTGGGGTTTGATTTTACCCTTGTCAAAGTTGTCCAAATGTCGGTCTATGTCACTATTCATATGAGTCTACCATCATTCAGAGGTTTGTCATCATCATGTCAAGTTCCATTGGGTCATTTCACACCTTGTTCATGCTTCAGTTGCGTCTAGGCAAGGTTCATTTCCCTCTCCTAGGGTTTTGAAGCTAATTTCTCTTGGATGGTCAAATCATCATAAAAACTTGTATCTTGATGTTCATACACCTTCCCCTATCCTTAAAATACCTTATCAAACACTTCCCATCACTGAGATCCCCCAAATCCCTCATTTTCGCACAAACCCTAATTTCTTGCTACAACCTAGCAATTTTCTATGGTTGGGCCTGTGTTTTGCCTTTTTTAACCCCTTCCCCTCACTCAATTTTTGAGATTCCACTTTCCCCTACTTCCTAACATCCCTCCATACTTCTCAAAATTTCCTCAAGAATTTAGAAGCTCCCTATCCCCTTCATTTCGCTTCATTTCGGCAAATCCCTTGTCCCACACATCGGGATATGTTTCACTCAAATGATGTTTCTGAGCAATGGAAGATGAATTTGGAAAAACTGAGAGAGGTTTTTGTCGAAAACAGACCAGGGAAGAAACGCCACCTTCACTTTTTACACAAGTTTCATGGTTCTGAAGAAATGTCAAAAATACACTTGTCTTGAGAGAATTGATGCACCTCTAGAGCGACCTCGGGAAAATCAAGTTTTCTCCTAGCTTGGTTGGCCAAATGACTTGCTTGATGATCCAAACAATAACTAGACACAAATATCTTTCAAATGAGCTATCATGAGCTCAATTTGGAGTTTAGGAAGGCATTCAAAAGTTGACCACAACAGCACTCTGCCTTGAGGCAGCCTCATTTGGCACAGTTCGACTAGTCTTGGAAGATTTGATATTTGACAAGGCAAATGAACTCCAAATTAAAACATTCTAGTTGGGCTGGAAATTAGACTCAACTACCTTTCCAATGAGCTATCCTGCACTCAGTTTGGACATCGGGAAGGCCTCCAAAAGTCACCTAGAAAAGAGCACGATGCACAGGAGGAGGAGCGCGGCGATTTTATAAATATTTTCACTCCATATGGTCAATTATACAAGTGGCAAAGGAAGGCAAAGGGTCACCCAAGCCATTTGTCATGTTTGTGACACTACACCTGTAGCTGATGTTTGGCTCTCCACCTTCATTTTGTGACCCTTGGACGTTCTATCTCTTCATAGCACATTCTATATATTGTATGCAAACCATTTGCAAAGGAATTGGTTGGTTGGCTTGTAACTTCTGGGGGACTGTGGGAAAGAAACTTTGTTTTTGCACTATATATTTTTACAGAGAATTAATGAAAGGCAGCGGCTCTGTTTCATGAGATTCATGTGGTTGTGAGTGTAGCAAGTGTGTCTCTTATGTTTCATGTGTATCTTGTTATGTTTCATAGTTCATTTCGTATTCATTTCTGGTGAAATTTTTCGAGTGAGATCAGGTATAATTCAATTTTATTGCTCTACCTGTGGGAAAATTTCATGTACAGTGTTTCATTCTTCTGTTGAAAAGGATTCATGTTGTCCATGCCCTTTTCACCTTCTTAACCAATCTCTCCATTTCTTGTTATGTTTCATAGTTTCATTTCGTATTCATTTCTGGTGAAAATTTTCAAGTGAGATTAGGTAGAATTCAATTTTATTGCTCTACCTGTGGGAAAATTTCATGTACAGTGTTCTTTCTTCTATTGAAAAGGATTCATGTTGTCCATGCCCTTTTCACCTTCTTAATCAATCTCTCCGTTCCGCCATATCTTAAAACTAAATTCCTATGCTTTCAACCTACCTTGCCTCACGAAATAATCTGTGCCTTTATGTTAAGTTCTCTATTCATTGAGGTCCAGTGGTCCCATAACATCCCAGAAACACAGTCATTCATAAAAATCACTCCTTATTTTCATTTTCACTTAACTAGCCTAGATAAATATTTCGTTTGAAAGTCATCTCCAGTCCTTTTGTTCATCTATTCCACTGAGGTGACTCGAGAGAGCCCTCTCTCTGTTCTGGTAGGTGCTATAGCTACCAGACTGAGCGTGGTTTGTGGTTACCCTGAATTTTGCCTTCTTTCAGCCTGAGGTGGATTTAGGTGCTAACACAATCATCTCAAAACAAGATCATTTGAACACATACTCATATTATGAAATTCATCAAACATTCCACCAACTTGCAACCATGCCATGTTAAATAAATCAACTAGATGACGTAATAAACACCAAACACTCAAACACCTAATAGATGACATAATCAAATGGTCAAGCACCAAATATATGACGTAAGAAAACTCATACCCTTAATGTATCTCAGGGGAGGCAATCTTGTCTGCACAATCAGTACATAATAACACAATATATCTTCATAATATATTAACCCAAACATAAATAAGATCACAATATCCAAATAGTCACTAGCTAGCATGTTTACATCATAACTCATACACAATTATCATTCACACCTATGTAAATTCAATATATATTAGTACAACACCATATCACAAATATTTGGCTCATACCTGAATGTCATAACCCTAACCATCTGCATAGGCCAATCCAATTTAGCATGATACATATAACATCAAGATCTTAATGTAATAACCCTAATCATTGAGTTACTAGTATATAAAAACAACAAGTTAACCTATCATGCTAATCAACAAGATATAACATAATCATCAAGTTATCTAATATAGAACAACAATAGCAATGCAGACAACTACATGTTACTATCATTCTTGACTATCTGACACATATGCATATAACTACACTAATCAACTAACATCTATCAGGAATGTAACCATAACATCAAAAGACATGTACATAAACCTAATGTATATAACCCTAATGCATATAAAAATTCTTAACTTACATACATGAATGACGATCTGCTCTTACCCCAAATCCTAATGTTGCAACCTCATTACCATGATCTACATCTCCTGCTCTATCTCAGTAAACACATTAGCATCATAATGTACCAATATCACTCTGATGACCTAAATTTCATAACATGACTTCAAAAGGCATGTTTGACCTATTATTCATGCATAACTATAACCAAGATCATACATGCATGACAACTGCATATAACACATGCGTACCAACCATATACACATCATTCTAATTAGAGTCCAATCATCAACGCATGACCATATCAACTACAAAAACCATGACCTTGTGCATGAAAACAACCATTGCTCCATTGTACACATTGCCACATGCATAAGCAATGCCTAATCAACCACACATACGCATGAACGCATATAGTCAAGCATAAGCGATCAATTCTTCTAACCAACCTACAATACTAATACATGTAATCAAACACACAAAAATGAAACCTAAGATAAAAGGATGTGATCAAGCGACATATACCAACATGTAACTAGTCATACACTCATGATGATGCATTCCATAAAATCAACATCAAGTTCCTCATAAAAACCTTACTACAACCATGATTAGCATCATGCAATGCAACGGGTGCATGGAATGCAAGTGTAATAGACATGTGTGCAACTGACATGCATGCATGACCAAGCACCTTCACTCAAGAAGAGCGCAACCACGCCCTGATATCAATCTGTAACACCCCATCCTCCCAATTCTACCCAAACAACCAGCTAGTCAGGGTAAACATGCGACGAGAGAGGCCACTATAAGGGATTCAACCTCCTTGGTGACCTTAAAGAAATGGAATCGATGGAACACCTCAATCAAACCCATCCACACTAGCAACAACTCCCTTAGGAGATATGTCAGCCACTAAGACGACCTGCCCCTAGGTCCTACTAATGTTTTAAGCCTTTTAACCCTTGGTCGCTCTCATGCTATAGGCATGACAGTGTCCAGAAACCCAAAGTCTCTCTCACAGGCTATGTGCCAGCATCCATGACTCTTCTCAGTAGATCTGTGCCAAAATCCGTGGAATTCATGGCACTTTTCTAGCTCAGAATGCCGACCTCTGCCCAAAACTTGTTACAACCTCTAAAATCCATCAAAGACATGATGACAAGACTAACAAATCAAAATCAACATCAGGACTAGGCTTGAGTATCCCCAACTGGGACTGAAATTTTGTCAAACACTTGGCATCAATGCAACTACAGGTCTAGGATACAAGACATAGCATGAATGATTAAAAGCACTTATGGAACATAACAAGAAGGATCACCACCTTCTCCATTGAACAATTATAACATCAATTAGGTCTTACATCCATGATCTTAATATTCACAAGTAAATACATGAAATAACCATGACATGAACCAATCACATAACCATGCTTACAACCAACATAAAACATTATATATATCATATATATGACAACCATTAAATCCACATATAAACAAGTGCAAAAGTAAGAGAACTTACCTTTTATTAATCATAGGCAAATCAGCCAAGTTCGGAACTTCCACATACCACCCAATCTTAGACATGGTTGAACCAAATCTTTCTTTCATCCAGTCACCCTCGTGCCATATTCCAAGCATGAATGTGGGATCTCATAGGAAACGAATCCAAAACAACCAAGGGAATACAGAGGTTAAACCACCTCCACCCTCATCAAACTGTCATCACACCAAAACCGACGCTTCGATCACAACCAAACCGAACTTGGAATTCCATCTAGAATACATCACTATCCTTGAGGAATTTTTCGTCTCCTTGTCTCTCAGGCTTTACTGCAATCCAATCCTGGATCACTAGACCCTAAACCGAGACCAGTCTCTCAGACTTTACCGCAATCCAAAACCAGATCACTAGGCCCTAAATCAAGACTCCTCCCTCAGGATTTACGATGTATCCCACAAAAACCGGTCAAGTGATTCCTAGGCCTTTGGGAATGAAACTTAAGATCACCTCAACCTTGGATTTAGAAATCCATCTGGCAAACCAAAGCTCAAAACCTAAATAAACATCCCAACATACCATGGCATCCGGAAAAAGGCAAGGCTAGGCTAAAAACCACTGTCATAACTCGACAAAACCATGCTACTGACAACAAGAAAACCATACACCAACATGCAAATCCTTGCATATCCAAACCATCTAGGAAATCACGCATGCAAACGGTTATCTAAAAGTATTTTTGTTGAAGCTACTTGATCTTACTTTTCCTTCCTTGATCCTTGCTTTCCTTCCTTTCCCTTTGCTTGCTTTTTCTTCCTTGCTCCAAACTAGAGTGCTCCAAGGAAACTCTAAGTGACCAAGAGAGAGAGAGATAGAGAGAGAATAATTATAGAGCTCCAAACTTGAATTGGCCAAGAGCTTGCCAAATAATCCTCATAAGCCTTTTTATTAATAAGGCCTCTAATTTCTTCACTTTCCATTATTTTCCTTCAATTTCCTCCTCACATGCAACCTGTGACCTTTCACCTTACTTTTCTCCTAATTTCCTTTATTTTCATAAATAAATGTGCCAAAAATGCATTTTTTTCCTTTTAATGCCTTTGCCAATTTTCCTTAGCCAAAACACACATCTAGTGATGCCCGCTAGGATATTTTTTCCCAACACTCAACTTAGAATACGTGTCCCTTACCCATGGTCTTATTTTGCCTTTATTGAATTTTATTACATGAACTTTTCACCAGGGATGTTACATGTAGGATGATAGGTCTAGGGAGCTTAAGCACAAGTTACAGTAGGATACAAGTGAACAGGATATGGACTATCATCTCATAACGGATGATTTGATCAGATTTATGGAGAGGATCTATGCATCGGAAAACAGTGAGCTCAAGAAGCTTATCCTGGGAGAATTTCATGCTTAACCATATTTAGGTCACCCATGATACCATAAGACATTGAAAGCGATGAAGAAGTTGTATTATTTTCCAAATCTAAAGAAGGAAGTGGCAGGGTTTGTAGTTAGATGCTTGGATTGTCAACAATTAAAATCATAGTGTAAGCATCCAGGTGGATTACTACAGTCGATTATGATTCCAGAGTGGAAATGGGAGGTCATTTCCATGGACTTTAATACAGGTTTTCTGAGAACATATAGACAACATGATTCCATCATGGTTGTGGTGATAGGTTGACAAAGGTAGCACACTTTATTCCAGTGAAGTCTACGTATTAAGCTAGTGATGTAGCACAGGTCTTCATTGGGGAGACAGTGAGATTGCATGGTGTTCCGAAGAAGATTGTATCATACAAAGATTCTAAGTTCAATTCCAGTCTCTGGAAATACTTGTTTGCAAGTTTGTGTACAAAGTTGGCCTCCAGCACAACTTATCATCCGCAGACAGATGGACATACAGAGAGGGTCAACAGGATAATGGAGGATATGTTGAGGATGTATGTGATGCATCAGCAGTGGAAGTGAGAAGAGTATCTTTCACTTGTTTAGTTTGCTTACAACAATGGGTATCAGGAGTCATTGAGGATGAGTTTGTTTAAGGCACTATATGGGTGGAGTTGCAATAATCCTATTAGTTAGGGTGATCCAATGAATTGGGTGCTGATAGGACTAGACATGTTGGCAGAGATGGAACAAGAAATGTAGGTTATCAAGAAGAATCTAAAGGAAACACAGGACAAAAGTTATGCATATTAACATAGGTTGTTTAAGAAGTTTCAGGTTGGGGAACATGTGTACTTGCGCATCAAGACCAATAAGAGCTCCTTGAGGATTGGGTCTTGTGCAAAGCTAGCACCTTGGTATTGCGAGCCTTTCGATATCCTTAAGAGGATTGGACCAGTGGCCTACAAACGTCTACTACCTCCAACAGTGAAAATCCATTATGTTTTACATATTTCATTTCTTAAATGATATGTAAAGGATGTTTATCATGTTATTAATTGTTCAGTATTGCAGGTGCAGCCAGAAGGAGAATTACAATCGGAACCTCAGTGCATTTCGCAAATAAAGATGCTCATGCTCCAAAACCGAGCAATCAAGCAGGTTAAAGCGCAGTGGAAACACTTTGGGCGCGATGACGCTACATGGGAGATGGTTGATCAAATCCGGGCTATGTATCCTTACTTATTTGCTTATTGAGGCAAAGAAGTTTTGGTATATGTATATATGTGTATGGATGTAAATATTTCCATGAGCTGTGTTATAAGGCTCCAATAAGCGGTATGGTTGTCATGTTGTCATGCTGGTTTGCTTTTCAGTAGGTTGATCATTGTAAATAATGCAATGAGATTAGTTATAAAGTTCCATGGGAAGTATGTTTTTCTTTTCAATGGTCTTGTTGGTTGTAGGTGTCATTGAAGACCATGGAAGGTGTTCCCCTAAGGGGGAGGGGTTTGTAACATCCCATGGTCAAAAGTTCATGTAATAAAGTTAATAAAGGGAAAATAAGACCAAGGTCATGGTACACTTATTCCAAGCCAAATGTTGGGAAAAACATCCTAGCAGGTGTTCATTTGGTTTATTATGGCTAAAGGAAATTGGAAAACACAATGGCAAGGGCATTGAAAAGGACAAGAGGCATTAATTGTGAGTTTATTTATAAAAATAAAAGAAATTGGGAGAAAATGAAGGTGAAAGGTCACATGTTACATGTGAGGAGGAAATTAAAGAAAAAAAAGGCCTCACTAATAAAAAGGCTTCAAGGATCAATTCACAACCTTTTTGTCAGTCTAGTTTTGGAGCTCTCTCTCTATTCTCTCTACTCTCTCATACTCTTGCACACTTAGAGCATTATTAGATAACTCTAGCATTGGAGGAAGGAAGGCAGAGGAAGGACAAGAAAGCAAAGGGAAGAAAAGATCAATCAAGGAAGAGAGGGATCAAGAAGATACAACAAGATTACTTACAGGTATCGAGTTGCATGTATGGTTTCCTTGCTAGTTTTGGCATGCATGGTGCATGCATGTGTGTTCTTGGTTCTCTTGTTGTTATTGGCATGGGTTTTGCCAGGTGTGACAGTGGTTTTCAGACTTTCCTTGCCATTTCAAGGTAACCATGGTGTGATTGGGTTTCTCTTACTTGGTTGAGCTGGATTGTTGGATAGTTTTGAAACTGAGTGGGGTGGTCTCTGGAAAAATCATAAGGCCTAGGAATCTATGGATGAGTAAAGGTGGAATTGTTGTAAAACCTAGTTATGTGTATCATCATTGGGCCTAGGTATCCTTGACTGGTAAATGGCGGGGATACGATAAATCCTAGAGGGTCGAGACGGAAAAATTCCTCACATTTTAGTTGTAGAGATTTGGAGGCATCCATGCTTGTATATGCCTAATGATCCCTGAATTGGTAAATGGTGGGATTGTGGTAAAGCCTGGTAGTGTATGTTTCTTGTTTAGGCCAAGGAATCCCTTGGTGGTATTGTGGTAAATCCTGGTTGTATAGATGATGGCTTAAGGCCTAAAAATCCTTGATCGGTATTGGTGGGATATATGGTAAAGCATGAGGAATCCCTAGTCGGTTTTGTTGTGAGTCCCACCTTCATGCTTGGAATATGGCATGGAGGTGATTGGTTGAAAGAAATATTTGGTTCAGCCCAATATATGGTTGAATGGTGGGTGGAAGTCCCCAACTTGGTTGGCCTTTACATTTGTTAATAAGAGCTCTTTTCCTCTTGTGTTCCATGTGTAAATGTACTTGTTATTATGTGGTTTTAATGGTTGTGTTATCATTGTTATTCTATTGGTTATATGATGGTTATAAGCATGGTTTATAACAGACTTTGGTTATGTTTCTCATCATGTTTTGATTAGTAAATGAAATGTTAATGAATGTATGACCTAATAGATGATAATGTAACTATTGTGAGAGGGCATTAGACCTTCTTGACAAATCTCGGATAAGTATAAGGTTCCTCTATTCAAATGTGTTAATATGACCTGTACATTACATATTTATGGTGTGTTTGATGAAATGCTTGTCATGGATGGTAGGGGTTAGGTCAATTCCTTGTTCAAGTGTTTTCATTAGTAGCCTTATTTCATTGCTATTTATCTTTCACGAAGTTCTAGGTAGAGGCCTGAATCCTAGCCCTAAAAAAACAGCTCAGAATTCAAGGTCGCTAGCATAGAACTGCCTAAAAAAGGTTGTAGTCACATGGATGCCTTGTTGTGGTAGAAACTGGAGAGTTTTATTCACTTGGAGGGCTTTTCATGGGAGCAGTTGGGGTTATAGCTCAGCAAAAAGAAAGCTAATTCAAGGGTTGGGCACTTGGAGTGTTTGGTTTTTCCCTGGGGGTCTTGTAACTACTTATAAAGGTCAATTTCGTTTTTGTTGTGTCGATTCCACTTTCTTAACCATACATGGTGAGTTGAATCATATCATCGTAACTCTTTGTCACATGTTTACCCCGGTGGACCAGTTAGCTTAGGTAAATGTGGGAGCGGGGTGTTACAATAATGGAGAATTTGAAGCATGAGATCATGGAGGCCTAAAAAAAATCAAAGGATCATAAAAGAACCTAAATACAAAGTTGAGGGGGTTCTAATTTTTTTTAAAGGAGAAGGCCTTTACACTAGTATAAGAGTCAAATATTTGGAGGAAATTGAAGATTTTGGGCAAGATATAAGAGATGTATTACAACTCCGAAAATTTCATGGTATCATGAAATTTTTTAAGATTTTATGTATTCATAAAGCTGTCATCGGACCTATAACTCTTGTACACTATTGTCCTGATTGAAGGTTGAATAATAACATTTATTTTAATTCAATTTTGATTTGATTCTTGATCCAAATAAGTATTTGATATTGGGTTTTGCACTGTTGTAAATTCCTTTTAATTATATGCTTATTTACATCATTGGCAAGTTGTCTTTTCATGATGGACTTGATTGATATAAAGTTGAGGAATTAATTTAAGTAGATATACATGTCATCACTAAGAATTATTTAGTTGTTTTATGATACTTTATCTTTGTATTAATTATCATTTCATTACAAGAACTATTTCTTTGATGTGATAGTAAAACTTCTTTTGAATTCATTCATTGAATTTAAGTATATGTTTGAATTATTTATTAAGATACTCTTATTTGCATATTGGTTTTAAAGGCTAAAAATTGTATGAATTACTTCTTCAATTTGTTGGCTCATTTTAATCTTAAGTTCATATCTGGTCCATTCCACTTATACCTTGCTCTTGGTTAGGAGGGGATTAATCCCTTGTTTAATCGAGATAATTACATTTTCTTTTACTTCTTACGTGATATATTAGATTGCATTTGCACTTAGGAACGTATCATTAGAATTCTCCTTTCATAGGAGCAAAATTCCATGTGGCTTAGGTGGGCCCTTATTTCAGCGAACTCAAAGGATTACCTCTTTCAAGCATGTTGCAAGAAGGAAAATCCTTTCTTTTTGTTTGTTGATAACAACAAGTAATATCATACATTTAGTAAGTAGAAGGTAGATTTAGAGTTAGATTAGATTAAATTTGGATTAGGCTAGTTTTAGACAAAGGGATAGACCCATTTTAACCAGTTGGAATCACCATCTCAAAAGGATATGGGCCTAATTGGGGCCCTCACTGGGTGATCTCCCCAATGTTGATTATGGTAAATTTGGGCTATCAACATTTTGTTAATATATCTTAACCTTAAATTCAATTATAGTCTATTACCCCTCTAATGCTTTTCTCCTGATTGGGAGTGGGACTAATCCTTCTCTAAATCGAGATAGAATATATTTACTTTTTCTTGTTTGCATATAGTCTAGATTGCATGTGCATTTAGGTTAATTCAATGCATTTATGAAAGTCTCCTTTAGTGGGAGCAAACATCCATGTGGATTTTATGAGCCCTCGTTTTAGAGAACGATCACCTTCTTTAAGCAGCTACAAGAATATAATTCCTTCTCTTTTGTCTGCTTATGACAACAAGCGGTATCATACATTGATAGGCAGAAGTTAGATTTAGAACTAGTTTATATTAACTTAAGATTAGGATAGTTTTAGACAAAAGGTAATTAGAACCATTTTACCTAGTCAGAATCACCATCTCGAATGAATAAGGGCCTCACTAGGGCCATAACCGAGTGATCTCCCCAATGTTGATTATGGTCAATTTTGGCCATCAACATTTTCAAAATTCATATGGAGGACCCCATAATTTCGAAGAAAATAAAGGGGGTAATTGAGGCCTCAACAACACATTAAATGCAATTGTATGCCCAGTAGTCATGGTTACTAGAATCATAATTCAAGGACAATAGCATGGAAAATAGAGGGGTTCAAGCCGAAAACATTGGGCATACGCATCAAGTCCCTGATTTGATGATAATGTAAGAAACCAATGCAATATGTTCCCTGGCCTAGAAAAAATCCATATGAATAATACCATCGTTATCAACCTTACATCCAAATTTTAATAGAAGAGCAAGATACGAATCATATTTCCTATTCTCTATGTCTTTGAACACATTTGTTTTCCAATAATTATAGCTTGAATTTGTTGTTGCATGATTATAGAATAAATAACTAGCACATGAATTCGTTATTGCATGTAGGAAGTCATAAACACGTGACGATTAAATCCTTTAACCATTATTTAACTCGTTATTCTGATTTCTTTTCGCAGGGTGGCTAACAAATCATTTTTCACACAAAACATATGATTTTTCATCAATTTAAACATGCATAAGAAATGTTGGTCAATTTAATTATGCTTTAAATTCTATTACAATAAATTATCAATCCTAGTTTGTAAACTTATGAAGTATATGACAAAGTATATGCTAGGATTTTAGCTTCTAATTCTACTGGAAATAAATTGACGTGAAAGAAAGTATTAATCTATGAAAGCAATGGAAATATTAACCTAAGTAAGAAAATAAATTTTGACTCTATGAATTATTGAATTTTAATCTATAAAAGCAGATAAATTTATTATAAGAAAGCATGAAAATTTATTCTACGAGAGCATATAAATCTGTTATACGAAAGCAAGGAAATTTAATCTATGAAAGCGTATAAATCTGTCCTAGGAAAGCCTGGAAATTTAATCTACGAAAGTGTATAAATGTATTCGATGAAAGCATGGAAATTTAATCTACAAATGTGTATAAATCTATTCTAGGAAATCACAAAAATTTAATCTATGAAAGTGTTGATGGTGTTTGATGCCAACAACATATAGGGGGTCTCCCTGATATGAAGTCCCAATTAGACCTCACACCATTTGGAGTAGGAGCCCCATCAAAGAAATAGGACTAACTGCGATATTCTTAATGATTTTCCTTGGCTGCAATAAACAACACAAGAGATAATGCATATACTATCAATATGAACAAGTAAGTTAGCGTTGTGAAGTATTCAATTGCAAAGTGTATAAAGGTTCTTGCATGGAAGGGAAGAGAAAATGAGCCTTTAAGAGAAAAGTAATAGTGTTGTCCTAATAAAGACACACACACACACATATCTAAAAGAATCATTAATTATCTTGTGAAATAGTTCACAAAGAAATAATAATGATGAAAGAAAGAGACACACAATTCGTAGATGCATACTAAAGCCAACGAAATAGTTCATTTTCATTAGTATATAAAAACATTAACATACACCGCAAACAATGAAAGAACAGTCTTACGATCATTCATGACATATGCATGAAAGTGCATTAGCTCCAAGAGCTTTGAATTATTAAGAGAAAGTCCAAAGATACAGCATTACAATGATACAACACTAGTCCAATAGTGGAACATTAAGCCACCACTTGCTCCATAAAAGACTAATCTTCTCTCTTGTGCCTAGCTTGTGAAGCCAAGGTAAAAAGTCCCTTTACTTGAGCTATGAGGGTGTAATTATAGCAAATGAGGTGACTCTCCACCTCCCTTGTGACTCTTGACCTCCCTTATGACTCTTGAGCTCCCATGTGGCTTTTCAAATTCCTATGTGAGCTTTGAGATTCTACATGACTCTAGAAGTTTCTAGTGAATTTTCACATTCCACGTGGGACACTTGGGCTTCCATGCATTTTACATTTTCTCATTTTAGAAAATACAATATTACATTCCACAAATTATGGCAAAATACATCGACAACATATGACTTTTTAGGTGACACTTTGAGAAGCCATAACTTGGTGACAATGACATAAGACTTCATTGTAGTGTATCAATGCCAAGTTCTTCTCTTTATTGTTATGTCTTCACATCTTCATGATAGGTCTTTCTTAGACTTCATATTCATCGTCCAAAGGGATGGTTATGATATAGAGTCTTCCATGTGATTTTGATCTTCATCCTCTTGTTGTAGTCTAATGCCCCTTTATATTTATGTCTGATGATCTCTTTGTGTCTCAACTTCACAAGTGTCTTGTCGTAGCATCTCCTTGATGTCCTCCTTGACCATCATCTTTCCATGTCAAGATAGTAACACCTACAAATGAAGTTCATTCATGACAAGGCAATATTGATCTCGAAATCACCTAGTCTACTTTGTTTTTCATGAAACATGTTGGTTAAGATGGGATAGTGCGAAAGGTTGAGGAGAGAGGACTTCTTGAGCGCAATGCACATGAGCAAGAGAAAAGGAGTGAGGGACCAAGCACTGTAACTACGTAGTGCAAAATAATTGAGGGAGAGGTAAGTCAAGGATTGTGTAGTGGGAAATTCCAAGGTTGCAAGGAGGCATGACAGGGAACTATGACTACACAGTGCACAATAGTTGAGGGAGAAGGTTGAGGGACTGTGCAGTTGAGCATTGCAAGAGTTCTAAAAAGGCTCCACTATCCACTATGATTATGCAATACACAGGGCAAGGCAGGGCTGATCAGGACTGCACATTGGGCAAGTGCAATTAGCAAGACTGAATGACTAAGCACTATAGTTGTTCACTACGCAATTGAGGGAGACTATCTTCTAGGATTGCACAATGCATAGTTCTAGGAGTTAGAGGTTTCTCCATTATGTCTTAGGACTGCATAGTGTATAGCTGAAGGAGTCTGAAGGATGGTCCATGATCGAGCAAGTTGCAAGGATAGTGAAAACTCTGAAAAAGACTAAGTGTGGGATCAATGTGACACGACGATGAGAGCGAAAGCATGTAACAAGAATTGAACATGATCACACAATCATAAATGATAAACCATATGACAAGGAAACACTTAATGTGTAAAACCAACATGCATTTACCAAAATGACAACAAGACGAAACTTACCTCCAAGTGTGATACTCAAGATATACCTTTCGACACAAGTGTCGACCACAAAGAGAAAGTGCACAATACCTTATAAATGAGTCCAATGCATGTCCCCATGATATATAGATTACTTTAATGCAAGGGAATGTACCAGATCTACCTCTTAAAGATGTGCCATAACTGCCTTTCACCAAAAACAACACTTCCCTTAACAAAATACAACACTTTTAATTCATATAGAAACAAACTTGAAAACTTAGAAAACAAGTATAGAATCACTGTGAACACTATAAAAGATAGTTCACATGATCAAATAAATGCTCAAACTTTTGAATGTAGGCCAAAATTTGGAATTTTTTATGGAAATGACAACACTTGGCGATTCACTAGAAGAACCCCAGCTTCTTTATTCAGGTCTAGCTTTTTGCATAAGGTCTAGTATGTTAGGAAGTATTGATTCACCGTGTGGATCACCTTAGCTTCCCAATTTACCTCAGTTGCAGATAGTATATCCTATCCATTTATTGGCTTAAACACATTTACAAAGCATTATGCAACCAACTCACAAATAAATACATCAACGACTTAAAAATTATCCTCTTCAAGGGGGGAACCTCCTTTACATTACATAAATGAATCATTATTGGATGATACAAATGACAAGGCCTCCTTTGTATATATAGGAGTCTAAGGGGTCACAATATAATCAGAGCCTACATAACAATAATAATGTAAGGGCACAAAAAAAACAATATTGGGATTCTATGGGGCACAACAATAACAATAAGGGGGTTACACTAGTATTATAGGGACTAACATGCCCATCTCCTTCAAAAAAATGTTGTCCTCAATGCCTGAGTAGTTCAAGATGCTTCTATATAAAATTATCATGTACCCATGTGGACTCTTCAGGGACAAGTTCTTCCACTTAATGAAATACTCTGAAATTGATCAATTCTGTAGTTGTCGAGTTCTTGTTTTCGTGACTGCTTCAGGCTCAAATATGATTTTTCCTTCTTCGTCAAGTTTTGGAAACACTGTAGGAACTGGAATTTTGTCACCCATAACCTTCTTTAAGCATGAAACATGGAAAATTGGGGGTACTCGGGAAGATGCAGGCGGCTCTAATTTGTATACCATATACCAATCTTTTGCAACACCTTGTAAGGATCGTAGTACTTGGGTGATAATTTATTATCCTTCATAGCTTGCTTGAGAGATATTTGTTTGTATAGTTCTAGCAGTAAAAATAGCCAATCAAATACATCAAAACTTCTTTCACTGTGATGTTGATCTGCCTGTTGTTTCATTCGATTTTGTGCCAAAGTGAGGTTATCCTTTAAGAATTGGAGAACTTGTTGTTGATGCTCGATGTGATCTTCCACTGCTTGAACCTTAGAATTGCTCTTAAATATGATGTGATGAATGGCAGATCATATCCATAAAGTGCCATAAATGGGGTGATTTTTACTGCAGTATGGAAGAAAGTGTTATACCATCATTCAGATAGAGATAACCACTTGACCCATTGTGTTTGTTTATCATATATAAAGCAATGGAGATATTCTTGCAAACATTTGTTCACTATCTCAGTTTGCCTATGGCGATGATAAGATGAGCTATGAGCTAATTTAGTACCAAGAAAAGAAAATAATTTCGTCCAAAATTTCTAGTGAAAATGGAATCTCTATCTCTTACTATAATCTTTATGTTTCCATGAAGCTTTTGAATTGTTTCCATAAATGCAATAGCAATTGTGTTGGCTTTATAAGGATGAGATAATGCACAAAAGTGTGCATACTTGGTAACTCTATCAACTACCACTATGATGACACTCTTTCCTTCAGACTTCGGTAAACCTATGATAAAATCCATTGAGACCTCCTTCCAACACTAATTTGGAATGGCTAAAGGTTGTAACAAACCCAAGGTCTTAATTGTCTCAATTTTATTTTGTTGGCAAACCAAACATTCTGCCACAAGCTTCTGAATATTAGATTTAAGGCAATCCCAAAAAAAATCCTTCTTGACTCTATGGTAAGTTTTTAAAAAATATTGAGTGCCCTCCTAAGGGAGAGGTGTGCAATTCCAAAAGAATCTTTTGTTTGAGTTGGGAATTCTTACAAAGATATAAGCGATCTTTGTACCATAATGAATCATTTTTCCAACTAAATGTATCAGATGTACTCGGATCTTGTTGTATATTTTGAATGAGTTACCACACCTCTTCATCATTCCTCCATTCATCCCTTGCTTTGGTTATCCACTTAGGTTGGATAATAGAAATGGCACAAAGCAATGTTTCCACATCCTCATCCTTTCTTGAGAGTGTATCTGCAACAACATTTTGTTTCCCTTTTTTGTAGATGATTTCAAAGTCATAACCCAACATCTTTGTCACCCATTTTTGTTGCTCTTCTGAAGATATTCTTTGTTCCAAAAATTATTTAAGGCTATCATGATCTGTTTTTACCTTGAAGTGTCTTTCCATTAGGTAAGGTCGCCATTGCTTTAGTGCATGTCGTATTGCCAGCATTTCCTTCTCATAAATAGGTTTGTGTAAATAATTTCCTTCGATTGGACAACTTTAAAAAGTAATGGGTATTCCTTCTTGCATTAAAACATCACCAATTCCATTTCCTAAGGCATCACTTTCCACAATAAAAACATTTGTGAAATTTGGTGTAGTTAAGACCGGCTTGGCACATTGCCTCTTTAAGATGTTTAGAGGCATTCGTTGTTTATGGAGTCCAAGAAAATGCATATTTCATCAATAATGATATTTGAGGTGCCACTATTCTCCCATAATTCTTAAAAAACTTGTGATAATACCTTGTCAACTGAGAAATCCTCGAAGATACTTTATGGTTGTACGGATTTTCCATTCCTTAACGGCTTTAATTTTGTTAGGGTCTACCTTAACACCCTCATGAGATACAATATGACCCAAATATTCCACCTCCTATACTCCAAAGAAACATTTGGAGGTTTTTACATATAATTGTTTCTCCTCCAATATTTTGAGCACCCTGTCAATATGTTGAACATGATCCTTCCAGGACTTGTTGTAGATTAGTATATCATCAAAAAATACTAACACAAATTTTCTAAGGAATGGTTTGAAAATGGAATTCATCAAACCTTGAAATTGTGAAGGTGCATTAGTAAGGCCAAAAGGCATGACCAAAAATTCATAATGACCCTCATGAGTTATGAATGTTGTTTATCAGAATGTCTTCAATCTTCATTCTAATTTGATGATATCCTGAATGAAGATCCAACTTAGTAAAGTAAATTTCTCCATGTAATTCATCCCAACAATTCATCAATGACAGGAATGGGAAATTTTTCTTTAATAGTGAGTTTTTTGAGCTCCCTATAGTCTGGACACATACGCCATGATCCTTCCTTCTTGTGCACCAATACTACTAGAGCAGAGAAAGAACTTTGACTCGGTTAATTATACCAGCCTCTAGAATTTTTGCAACTATACGTTCAATTTAACTCTTTTGGGCATAAGCATATCTGTAAGGATTGATGTTTGGGGGAACACTTCCTAGACTTAAATGAATAGCATGATCATGATCATGATCATGAATAGGTGAGAGGCCTTTGGGAGTCTCAAACACCTTGGAATGATTGTCCAAGACTTTCTGGAGATCTGGAGAAATAAATGATTTTGATGTTTGAACCTCTAGTGAGCATAATTGTGCAATTATGCCCCATTATTATTTCGTCAGAAGCTTTCTCATGCCATTAGAATTGATTATCTTTCCCGATTCCCTGCGATACCCCTTAATTCAACTTCCTTTCCTTCCCAAAACAATTTCAAGAAAAGTTCTTGAAAATTGAAAGCTACTGTCCCCAAAGATTGTAATCATTGGACTCCTTGTACAACATCAGCACCACCCATTGGAATGGAAAGCATTGGACTATTCAATACACATTCCCCCATGGTTAGCTTGATATTATGGCACTTTCTAGAGAAATTTATAGTTCCTCCATTTGCAACCATCACTTGACACGTTGGTGCTAGATGTAGGAAGAAATTTAATTCCTTAGCTATCTTATAATGAATAAAATTATGGGTACTACCCGACTCAATCAACACTATTACGTTTTTCTTCTTGATATATCCTTCTATTTTGAGAATTTGAGGAGTCGTAATTCCTACCAATGCATTACAAGATATGGCCAGATTCATTTCTTCTTTCTCGGGGGTTGGTTCTTGTTGGTGTATATCCTCCTCTTTTGATGTTTCTTTTTCCTTTTCCTCCTCTTCAAAATCTATGTAGAATAATTTCTTATCAGAACACTTATGACTTTTAGTGTATTTTCTATCACAATTGTAACAAACCCCTTTTTCTCTTTTTCCTCCAATTATTGTGGTGTCAACCTTGTAGGTTGTGGAAGACTAGGAGTAGCAACACTTCCATCTTTATAGTTGTGAGTGGTAGACTTCCTTGTTGCGATAATTTTGCTTTCAACTTTTCTTGCCACCTTGAATTCCTTTTCCAATGAATCAAGTTCCCAAAGGTGAACCTCCTGTTGGACGTTATCTTTCAAAGCCTCTATGAAGACATCAATCTTATGCTCCTCTGGAATATTGGTTATGTGCTCCGCCATTGACCCCTTTTGTTTGAGATTTTTCAATTGGTTAAAGAAGGTGTTTCTCTTTATATCTTCATAATGTGCTATCATTTCCTCCGTAAAAATTGACCAAGTGACAAGTGATTTACAAGAACAAAACCATATGTACCATACAAATTGATTGGGTTCTAAATATAAAGGTGTAATACGTACATTTTGTGAGGGTTGCATACCCTGTAGATCAAAATATTGTTCCATCCGTAGTAGCCATGTTATTGGATCCTTTCCATCAAAACTCCTCATATCTATATTTGTAATGTGGTGTTTCTTAAACCCCACATTGGAGTCTCAAAAATCATAATTCATATTCCTTTTGTCCTCATCATAATTTTCATGGATTACCTTATCACCATCGGGAAGCCTCTCTTGCAACAACTTTGTGAACCTTTCCAGCTTGGCATTCATCACATCCATGTCTATTTTAAAAACCTTCATGTTGCCTTTTATACCATCCATTTCCCCTTTTAGTTCATCTTTGGTTGCTCGTTGTGAGAGAGAAAATTGTTGCACTTGGTCCCGTAACTTTTATATATCATTCTGCAATTCTTCCAGTTCATGCGTCAAAGTAGAGCTTTCTGAGGATTTAATGGGTGTAGAATTATTTTTTTTTGTTTGGGATACATTTTAGAACCCAATATTGATATGTATGCATCAATATGCCCTTTGGAACACTTCAAACTAATTTTTCAAACAAAAGTTATGCAAAATTTAAAAATACACACCCTTTTCTTTCTTTTTAGCAGCTCGATTTGGTCTTGTGGTAGCCCTCTAAATCTTATTTCAAATTCTATAAGTCATACCAACAATGGATTATACAATATAGAGTTATTTCAAATATCCCACAATGGCCTGAGTATGGACTAGTTTAGTAGAGTGAAGTTGTACGGGATACCATAAGTCACTATTTCAAAATTTGGCCCTGAAAAGGCTACAAAGAAAACTACAGTTTGTGCACTTTCAGAAACCTTTTACATAATTCAAATCTGATGCCCAAAATGAAAGTTATGACGATTTTCCCTAGGTCACCTGTTTGAGATTGAATTATAGATCCTGCAAAAACCCTAACTTCCCTAGATCATATCTCAGAAAATATAGTGAACCAAGATCTGAAATTTGTACACAAAGTTCAACAAGATTTTGGCTCCACATAGTTGAAATTTCAGCTTCTGAAGCCTTGTATAAAAGAAAGTTATAGCAAAAATACCAAGATGGCCTGTTTGAAGAAGCCAAACCCTAGAATTCAAAGCTCTAATCCCAAATTTTATGCAACCAACTCACAAATAGATAGATCAATGAATTAAAAATTATCCTCTTTGAGGGGGAAACCTCCTTTACATTACATAAATGAAAAATTCTTGGATGATACAAATGACAAGACCTCCTTTGTATATATAGATGTCTAAGGGGTCACAATATAATTAGAGCCTACATAACAATAATAATTTAAGGGTAAAACAATAGCAATAGTGGGATTCTATGGGGAACAACAATATACAATAGTATTATAGGGACCTAACACAAATCTTACCACGTCTCAATTGTTTCAATTGAGAAAAGGATATTATATATTCGCGAGTTTATAATGATTAGAGTTTTGTTCCATATTTGGTGTTGCTCCACCGCTAGCCTGACTATTTAGTACCCTAGTGGAGTCACTTTTAGGAAACACTAGCATTGCTTCACTACTAGCAAGTCTGTTCAGTACCCTGGTGAATTTTCTTGCTTCATCTCTCTACGCAAGAAACCTTTCTCTTCTTTGACCCCCTATTTTATTTTCAATATGCTCGTTGGCATTTTATAAGCATTTATATCACCAAGGTGAAAGAGGGATACCAACTTATTTGAGGACAAGAGAGGTTATTGCTTTTCTAGATACTCTTATATACCTCTGAAATTAGTATGCTCACGTTTAGTTTCCTTCTTTCCCTTCTCTACTCAATTGGATCGGCAAGAAAAACATCATTCAATTTGTTGGGTGTGGAGCCTAATTATCTTTCTGATTGTTTAGAGGTTTTTTGTTTCAGCCATGTTGGATCCCTATTCCTAACGGGATGGAAACACGACCCATTTTATCACGGTCAAGCGGGTCAAGGGGGGGTGACAACACCACTGAAGTTAAAAATAGATGAAAAATTGCCTTGTAAAATATTGTAATTTCGTAGTCAATCGGGGTCGTTCATTAGAAGGATGACCTAACGGTAGAAGTTATGTTAATTTACTATTTTTTTCCCTAGAAGGCGACCCTTAATTTATATGAGGGAATTGTGTTATGACTATGTATGATTATTCTTAGCGAGAAAGAGAGAGGATATTGTGTGAGAGCGAAGAGGAAATTACAACAAATCTGTTGTAGGTTATATCTCTTCATTTTGCTAGATAATATAAAAGGAAAGAGTGGTTGTTTCTTCGTGGATGTAGCCGAAATTGGGTGAACCACATATATATGTGTCTCTCTCTTGTTTTATGCGTCTTTGTATTTTTGTTTCCGCAATATTTTGTGTATTTCATTGCTTCTATAATTAATTTCTCACAACTAGTATCATAGCTAAAGGTTTATTTGGTTGATAAACTCGCAGGAGAGAAGGGTTCCTGGTTCGATGGGAGCAATGACGAAAGATGGTAGGTTTAGGGTTGAGAAATTTAATGGCCAAAACTGCCAGTTGTGGAAGATGCAGATGGGGGATTATCTATATCAAAACGATTTGTACCTACCATTGAGCGGAAAATCAAAGAACCCTACGAGTCTGAAGGACACAAAATGGGAGATTCTCAATAGAAAGGCACTAGGAACAATATGGTTGTGTTTGATAGTGTCAGTGGCATTCAATATTTCAAAGGAAATGACAACATAAGGTTTAATGATGACATTGACGAAACTATATGAAAAACCTTCAGCCTCAAATAAGGTATTTCTTATGAAGCATCTTTTTATTATGAAGATGTCAAAAGGTGGATATGTTGCTCATCATTTAAATAAATTTAACACAGTTACCAGTCAGTTAAGTTTTGTAGGGTAAATTTTGATGATGAAGTTAGGGCTTTGTTATTTCTGTGCTCATTGCCAGAAAGTTGGAATGGCCTAGTTATGGCTATTAGTAAATCTCTCTCTGGACCTAGTACTTTCAAATTTGATCATTTTGTTGGTGCCATCCTTAACAAGGAAATTTGATGGAAAAGCTTATATGAGACATCAGGTAATGCTTTGACTGTAAAGGCTATGAGAAGAAAAATGGAAAGAGGAAGGATCCCAGGCACTCACAATAAGTAAAGAAAAGGCATATACAAATCCATATCAGGGGCAATGTGTTGGAAATGTGGGAAGAAAGGACACCTAGAGAAAGGTTGTAAATCTAAGAAGGGAAAAGAAGGAGATGGACAACAAGATAACAATCATGAAGCGAATGTGACAGGTGATATGTTGCAGGATGCTTTGATTCTTTCATTAGAGAAAATTATTGATGCCTATATGGTAGATTCAAGGGCCTAATTCCATGCCACATGTTATAGGAAACATTTTCATCACTATGTTGAAGAAGATTTTGGGTATTTTCATCACTATGTTCAAGGAGATTTTGGGAATTTTCATCTAGGTGATGATAAACCTTGTAAAATCGTTGGAATGAGTAAGGGTTTTATAAAGAAATAGAATGGAAAGCAATGGCTATTGAAGGAGGTTAGGCATGTTCCATATCTGAAGAAAAATATAATTTCAACGGGGCAGTTGGGAGGTGAAGGTTGTGTAACTACTTTTACAAAAAAATCCTGGGAGGTCGCTAAAGGAGCCCTGGTAATAGCAAAAAGAGAAAAGGTTGGTACATTGTATTTATGCAATAGTATTTCTAATTATGTTAATGCTTTAACCTCCACATCAGCAAATATGACACTGGCATCATAAGCAAGGGCACATGAGTGAGAAGGGGATGCAGATTCTTCACTTAAGAAATATGTTGCCAGGTTTGAAGCATGTTGATTTCGATTTCTATGAAAATTTTGTTTATGGAAAACAAAAGAGAGTCAGATTTATCATGGTTTGGAAGGAAAAGAAGAGCGAAAAATTAGAGCTTGTGCATACAGATGTATGGGGAAGTGCTCAGGTATTATCTCTCAGTGTCTCTCACTATTATGTTACTTTTATTGATGATGAAACTAGGAAAATCTAGATTTATTGTATTTGAAATAAATCTCATGTATTTTATACTTTCAAGAAATGGAAAGCTTTGGTTTAGAATGAGACAGGAAAGAAGTTGAAGTGTATCATGTCAGACAATGGAGGTGGATGTTGTAGAAAGGAATTTGATAACTATTGTTCAGAACATGGAATTCACAAAAATAAGACAGTTCCAGGAACACCATAGGAAAATGGTGTGTTAGAAAGGATGAACAGGACAATCATCGAGTGTGAAAAGTGCATGAGATTGCACGCAAGATTACCCTTACAATTTTGGGCAAATGTTGTAGATATTTTTGTTTATCTAATAAACAGAGGGCCTTCAAGTTCCTTGGACGGTGGTATTCCAGAGGAGGCATGGATAAGCAAAAATGTAAACTACTCATTTTTAAAGACTTTCGGTTGTGAATCTTTGTCCATATCAATAAAGAAAATAGAACAAAGCTTGAGACAAAATCAAACAAATGAACCTTTATTGGATATGGTGTAAATGATTTTGGTTATCACTTATACGATTATGAAAAATCACAAAATCATTAGGATCAAAGATGTCATATTCAATGAAAAGGTCTTGTATAAGGATCAAATATAGGGAAAGAAACAGGAAAAATAAAACAAAGAATACACAGTGCTTGTTGATATCATAGAAAAAGTAAAGGTGCCTCAAAATCATAATGATCAATGGCCACAAAAACAACAAGCACATCAAACACCTGAAAGTGGTGTTAGAAGATCTACTGGGATAAGTAGACCCCCTAAACGATACTCTCCTTCATTATATTATGTATTGTTGACTGATATTGGTGAACCAGAAAGATATGAATAGGAATTGTAGGTAGAAAACAAGGAAGAAGTGGGCGAAATCCATGGAAGAAGAGATGGACTCGTTGACGCATAACCAAACTTGGGACTTAGTCAAGTTGCATGCAAGTAAAACAACATTGCAAAATAAATGGGTTTACAGGTTGAAGGAAGAAGATGGAGGTAAATAAAGGTATAAGGCTAGACTTGTGGTGAAGGGGTTTGCATAAAAGGAAGGTATAGACTTTGATGAAATTTTTTCTCCTGTTGTTAAAATGACATCAATCAAAACTATTTTAAGTCTAGTGGTAGAAGAAGATTTGCATCTTGGGTAGTTAGATGTAAAGACAACCTTTCTCCATGGGGGTTTGGAGGAAGAAATATATATGCAAGAACCACAAGGGTATGAGGTCAAAGGGAAGGAGAAGCTACTATACAAATTGAAGAAGAGCTTGTATGGCTTATAATGGCTCCAAGGAAGTGGTATCTAAAATTTGATAAGTTTATGTCTAGACAAGGTTATACTAGATGTCACTCCAACCATTGTGTTTATCTTAAAAATCAAATGATGACAACTATATTATATTGTTATTGTATGTAGATGACATGCTTATTGTATGGTCTAACAATGCAAGAAATAAATGTGCTCAAAGGAAAATTGGTAAATTTGTTTGCAATGAAGGATTTGGGTGTTGCAAAACAAATCCTTTGTATGAGAAAAACTAGAGTCAGGAAAAATCAAAAATTAACATTGCTTAGAGTGAGAGCATAGAAAAGGTGTCGAAAATATTTAATATGCACAAATGCAAAACCAGTTAATACACCTTTGGCTAGCCATTTCAAACTAATTAAGGAGACATCCCCCAAGACTCGAGAAGAGATGGATTATATGAGTAAAGTTCCATATGCATCAGCAGTTGGAAGCTTAATGTATGCAATGGTCTACACGAGGCCTGATATTGCACATGCAGTGGGAGTTGTAATCAGGTATATGACCAATGTAGGAAAAGAGAATTGGATGACAGTGAAGTGGATTCTCAGGTATTTGATAGGTACCACAAATCAAGCATTATGCTTTGGAGGTTCAAACATTTCTCTACAGGGATATGTTGATGCAGATATGGCATGTGATAAAGATAACAGGAGGAGCACCATTGGATATGTGTTTATTATAGGTGAAACAACTGTCGGTTGGGTTTCAAAATTGCAAAACATTATTGTACTTTCAACAACAGAAGCAGAGTATGTTGTTACTACAGATGCTAGTAAAGAAATGATTTGGCTACAAAGGTTTATGGATGAATTGGGCAAGAAGCAGGAGATGGGAAGGTTATACAGTGACAACCATAATGCTAGTCATCTTGCAAAGAACTCATCATTTCATTCCAAGACTAAACATATACAATTCAAGTACCATTTCATACGATCAATGTTGGAAGATGGACAGTTGAAGTTGGCAAAGATACACACTAGCCAAAATCCTGTAGATATGCTAACAAAAGTAATAGCTATGGAGAAACTAAGATTTTGCTCAGTTTCAATTAATCTTCAAGTATGATGGTGAATATGAGAAACATCCAGGTCCAAGTGGAGTCATTTTCCAGCAAGTGAAGCAACGGTGTAGTATATAAATCAATCTCCAAGTGGGAGATTGTTGGGTGTGGAGTTAGATTATCTTCCTGATTATTCAAAGGTTTTTTTTTGTTTCATCCGCGTTGGATCCCTGTTCCTAATGGGGCAGAAATTTCGCCTGTTTAATCGTAATGGGGGGGGTCCAAGTGGGGTCGACAATGACTTTTATGATCCCCCCCCTTTGGTAGGCGTTCAAGGGCAACGCCCTCGAAGCTAAAAATAGATGAAATTTTCATTGTAAAATATTGTAATTTCGTAGCCAATATGGGTTGTTCATTATGCAGATGATCTGACAGTAGAAGTTATAAACCGAGAGGGGAAACTCCTTGAAATATGAGTCTGCCCAATAATATCAATACTTCACAAAATATTCAGTTTACATTCTTTGCAGGAAACCCCAAGTTTCCCTGGTACAATATCTGTCAAATCGTGCAAGTCGGCTTGCACCGTTATGTTATGTTAACTTGAGGTTTTTTTCCCTAGAAGACAATCCTTGGTTTATATGAGGGAATTGTATTGCGGCTATATATGATTATTCTGAGTGACAAAGAGAGAGGATACTATGTGAGAGCGAAGAGGAAATTACATCGGATTTGTTGTAGGTTGTATCTCTTCATTCTGTTGGATAATGTAAAAGGAAGGATTGGTTGTTTCTCCGTGGATGTTGCCAAAATTTGGTGAACTACGTATATCTATGTCTCCCTCTCGTTTTATGCGTTTCCGTATTTGTGTTTCTATAATATTTTGTGTATTTTATTGCTTCGTTAATTAATTTCTAACACGATTACAATACTAAGTTAAGGAAGGAAGATCTGAAAATAGTTATAGGCATCATGGTTATGCTTAAAGATTTCCGTTCAAATGGATTGTGTTTTCCATTCAGATGTCATTGACCTTAAATATAATAGACCCAAGCAAAAAAGAGGGGTCAAAAGTAACCAAGTGTTGTTGAATGTCACAGAGCCATTTAAAACTTTCACCACATTTGTTAGAACCAAACAAAACACTTCCACACAAAAACTTATTTACATACACTAATGAAAACAAAACGAAGAATGAAAGGACAATACATGACATGAACCAAGAAAAAACAAAAAACATACAAGGGAAGAAATATGTACATAGGTAGAAACACAACCCCATACTACTACAAGAAATAACACTTAAGATCTTGGACATTAATGGGAAGAGAGTCAATCTTCCCATCCAAGGATTAGAGACTATAAGTATGATGGCCAAGATTATCATGGATGATAAACGATTTGATTCATAGCGATTGAAATTTGGTGTGTTTACCTTTCTCTTCATGGGGCTTATCCTATTTCAATATTAGGTCTCCCACAGTGAACTTCTTGTTCCCTGAAATTTTCTTATCAAACCAACACTTGATACTACTATGATGTACATCAAACTTTTCTTTTGTTTTATGACTTTCTTCCTCTAACTTGAGAAGGGTGTTTATCCTATTCTAAAGAACAAAACATGGTTTACCTCGGGATTCTTGAGAAAGTTGTAGAGTCAGGAGGTATAAGTTTGAAGGAAGGATAACCTCTTTTCCATACATGAGGAAGTAGGGGGAGGTATTCAGAGAGGGTTTTGATGTAACACGGTCATCCCACAAAGCATTCACCAATGCATTATGCCAGTTTCTTTGCTCAAAATAAACGTTTTTCTTGGTGATGTGAATTAAATTCTTATTAGTGTACTTAACTAGATTGTTTCCCTAGAGGTAATAATTAGATGAGTTCTTTAAGGGAATACCATTCTCAATGAAAAAACATAAAGCTTTAGTGATGAAAAGTAACTTGCATTTTTAAAAACAAGTGACATGGGAATGCCAAACCTGGTAATAATATTATGCTTGAGGAAGTGAATGACTTCCTACTCATTCACTTGTTTCAATGGAACCACTTCAATCCACTGAGTAAATTAATCTTAGCAGTTAGGATATATCAGTGTTTCTCTGATGAATGAGGAAAAATCTCACCAATAACATCCAATTCGCATTGTTGAAAAAACTCTTCAATGACAATGGGATACAACGGGGTGGATGACTTCTTATCACAACCAACACAACATTGACATAAAGGAAACTTACGAGCATAAGCATGCACATCCTTAAATAGTGTGGGCCAATAATAATTGGCTCACATTACTTTATGAGGTGTAGTGTCACCTGCGTAGTGCCCACCAAGTGGCTCGTCATGAAGGTCTTTCAATACCCTTTCTAAATTCTGGGCTTCTAAGCATCTATGCATGACACCATTGTGGTGCTTCAAAAAAAAGCACACCATATACAAGCTGATAAGATAAAGCTTTAAGATGAAATTCCCTCTTATGTTTTGTTGATAAGTGTGAGGGCAAGGTGCCTTGCTCTAAACATTGCCATACATTAGTGTACCGAGATGTGGTTGTGGTTGTAGGGGTAGCTTTCTCAATGTTATACATTTCAATTTCTTGTTCACATCCTAAAGAATCCTCTTCTAGCAAATTGATTGCTTTTGCTACAAGTTGACAAACAACATGGTCCTATACTGTATGAACTGGCTTTAATTCTATTTCATATTCTTGAAGGCTTGTCATCTAGTTCGCCCTCCTCTCACCCAACTCTTATTACACAAAGAGATATCTTACCACTGGGTGAGGCACAAAGACATTAACATGGATTTTCAAGATGTGAGGCCTAAAGTGTTTTCACCACCTTGTATACTACATATGCTTGCTTATCTATGGCAGGATAATTCAATTCTAATCCCTGTAGGCCAACACTCATTTATGATATTGGCTGCTCATTTTATTGATTTTCTTTCTGAGTAAGAAAGGTTGCAAGAGATGTATCAAAAGAAAATATAAAATAAATTTTTATTAAAATTTGGATTATACAATGTTGGGGCATCAATAATTTCTTGTTTAATCTGGGCTACGACATCTTTTTCCCTCTAGTCCGATTTTAAAATTCCATCCTTCTTAATCATCTCTTGCAATGGCTTAACAATTTGTGCATAATCTAAGATAGACTTCTGGAGAAAATTATTTTTTCCGAAGAAGGATTTGATGGCTTTCTTATTTACGGGAAAGGGAATCTTAGATAGTCTTGACCCCTTTTGGGTCCACTTTAATCCTGTTCTTAGCTATAATGTCTCCCAAGAAGTTGCCCCCAAACACTCTGAAGATGCTCTTCTTTGGATTTAGAGATATACCACATTTTCGACACTTCTCACAAACTTGCCTTAGATGATAAAAATGATTCGACCTTTTCTTTGAAAACATTGTAACATCATCCAAGTACACGACCACACTTTATCCAATCAGTCCATGAAACACAATGTCCATAGCCCATTGAAAGGTAGCACTAGCATTTATAAGTCAAAACGACATCCAACATAACATGAATGTACCCCATGTAGGTTTTTCACCATGTATATAAATTACCTGTAGAAGAATTCTTAAAACAGAAAATAAACAATGACAAGAATATAAAACAAATACATAGAGATTTTCCCCTGGATCCCAAAACTGGGACTACCAGATTGATTTTTCATTATGTTCCTTTCAATGTTACAATACATATATATACATTTCAAAGCATTCATAAACCCTAATCCATTAACCCTGGATTAGAACATAACCGTATTTCCCTTGATCGGATCTACAAAATACCATGGGTAGAAAACCATCATGCCCAAAACTATGTGCAAAACTCATACACAAAACCATAGGTAGGTATGACCAACTAATATAGGGTCCATAAAAAATTCTTGGGGCACTGCCCTGCCCCCCTACTGCACCCGGCGCAACGAACATGGGGAACTCTCACCACCCCCTAAGCGTGCGACTAGTCGTAGAAAGAATATAACACACAACCAACACCTCATTTAGTCTTGAATGTTGTTTTTAATATGTCGAGTTCCACAACTAAAACTTGGTTGTATCCAGAAAAAATGTCCAATAGCGAGAAGCTATCTAACCCAGACATTGTCTAGAGTATTTTCTCCATAAATGGCACAAGATAATTATCCTTATCTGAATCCTACTTCAAATTGCAAACTTCTTTCTGACAGGAACCAAATTCGAAACCCAAGTAGAATGTCTAACTTTAAATTTGATCTGAGAATCCAACAGTTTCCTTAATTCTTTTTTAATCAGGGATTCAAGCGTAGGACAAACTTTTCTTAACTTTTGCTAAAATGGATTTACCCCTTCCTTGATAGGTATCACATGCTAGATAATTCATGTATCATAGGTTTTCAAATCATCATATGTCTATGAGAACACATCTCAAAATTGTTTGAAAAGATGAACAAAGGCTTGTCACCCTTGAGAAGAACAACGTATATTGAGTTTCACATATTTCGGATCTTCCTTGGTACCCAAATTAACTTGTTCATGCAATATTGTAGAACTGTGGGTATTTGCATTGATTGGTCCCTTAAGAGGTTAGGCATGTCATAAAGCTTCTCTGAAGATACCACACCCTTAGGCATGGGGTTTCCTTTATGTTCTTGAGTTGATTCCTACAAAGCCCTGTTGTGCTCATCTTCATCTATTGTTGCATCTTTAAACACATCATCATTAGCCATGAAATCCAGTATTTATTGGTCATCATTAAATACACGTAAATTAGTAACATTATCAAGAATGGATGGCTTATAAATAATCTCAATAGAAAAACCATCTCTAAGGAGTGATAACCTAGCATCAGCATTAGCTTATGTGTATGTTATTTCATTGTGACTCCTAGGAACAAAATTAATATTAAATGCTTGAAAGAAAGGAATAAGACACCATACCTCTTGCTGGTAGTTTTTGAGATTACGTGACGCATAATGAATAGTATTCTATAACTAACTTGTAACAATCTTTTATTCACCTATTACCTTTAGCACTTCCACTTTAAGGTCAATGGTTAGTCCCAGAATGAGTGATTTGTACTCTATAATGTTATTTGTGCACTCAAACTCCCGTCAACATGAAATCATATACTTGTTCTTCTAAGGGTCAATCAAAAGACAACCAGCTCCAGAACCCTCTCAGGTTTTCGAACCATTTAAATATAAAGTCCAAACATTAGCAACAAGTGGGTTAGTTTCTACGCTAATATTATTTACATATATATTACAAAAGTCATTTGCACCAAGTGGATTGTAAGGAATGAGTTTTAAATATATATCTGATGATACGCGGGGGGTGGGTGGTTGCGCAAGATAACATCCATGATGAACTTCTAAAAAAAAATTTCCAAAAATTACTTGCGCAAAATTAATCGACTCATTAGGAGCTTCAAGCATCATGATGTTATGCTTGATAAAAGGTTCAATCTCATCTTGAATTTTATTATTCTTGCCATTATAAGGAAACCACGAATGTGGCAAGACTGTGGAGAAGTATCCTTGCAACTTACTAGACCAATATCTACTTAAAAGAAATCCATAAGCTTCCATAATGTTCACAATGACAATATTGATACATTGGTGAACCCTATGATTAGAAGATAAATGAATTATAACATTATCTAGCTCACGAATTTCCTGCACTATACATCTATCTAATTGTATGATTTTGTCGTTAGTCTTTTCCCATTTCACATTGATATTCTTTGCAACAGATAGAAGCATCTCATTTGCAGACACACCAAAATTAACAAGGAAACTATGGACATTATAATTGAAAATATCAAAAGTTAAAAGGAAAGGGGGGCAAGTGAATCTATAATTTAAATTATCTATATTAACTATTGACTCAAGGATAGTGGGAGACTTACCAAATAAGGCACAAGAAGCATAAATTCTCTTACCCGACAAAGGCTGAATTCAAATGCTTGGATGATCAACTCACGTTTCCCTACCATTTTTTCTAGCTCATAGATTGAAATATCATCACGAGCATTCTTGATATTCTCAATAATGTTATACTCAATGTCCTCATCTTTGGCAAGGTGTGATGAGCTGGTAGGTGGTGAAACTTTCTTCGATACCTCAGGAGTGATGGACTTGTTCTTATTATTTTGAAAAGTATTCCTCTCAGACTGAGCACTCCTAGATTTGTTCTAAGTGACTTGAGTAGGATTACTAGGAGGTAATATTTTCCTCAAAAATTTCTTCCTCACATCTTGCTCAAGAACCAATCCTTTGCTCCTCAAGTTATATTGCTTAGTTGGTTGTTGAGGAGGAGCTTCACCTGATGGGTGATCACAAGCACCATGTCGATTGTTATTCAGGAGAAGATCAAATGTGAAAATTGAATCACCAACACTTGAGTTTTCCTTTGTCAAAGTTGGTTCATCAGTCTCTTGATTTTGCTCTGAATGCTCTTCTATTAAAAAACTTTCTATGACACTAGCAACCACAACAATCATATTATGTTTCCATTGTGAGCATGTTTTTTCAGAATATGCTTCTTGATGAAAAGTACAATAGTTATCCATGCCAAGGTTCTCACGTTAAATACAACATTAGAGCTTTGTCCAGACTTAGTTGGTTGATTGATGTTCATATTAAAGTACATCTTAAAAGACTTATTATTAGTAGAAGCCTCACTTGAATTCCTTTTGAGTTCAGATACTTCACTGGTTAACATATTCAATGATTTGGTCAAGCTTTCGATGCCAAAATAATCTTTCTCTTTAGTTTTAGTGGATGAGGCTTGGGACTTTTTTCGAGTGTCCTTGGATTCCTTTGAATCTTCTTGATAAAAAATGACCCCAATAGAGCCAAAGTTATTGCTTCTACAAAATTAAGAGCCAAAGTTTCCTTCGCATCTCAGTTCACAAAAATGTAAATGTTTGTGGCAAGGCAGTAGTATAATAATATTTAGTAATTAAATCATTAGGCTGCACATCAATGGGGAACTTATTCAAAATACATGTAAATCCTCGATTAAAATCCTTAGCCTTTGTTTTATTCCCCGTATTAATATTAATGAGTTCTTTAAGTAACATGATAGGAGTTTTATCATCAAAAAAAAATTCTAAGAACAACTATTTCAACTCCCTCCAATTATGGATTGAATTTGGTGGGAGGCTATGATACCAAATTGACGCTCTACCCTCAAGAGTATGTAAATAATATACAAGCAACATCATCAAAACGTACCTCTAACATCCATAGATGAAAGTATAAGTCATCAATGTTATCTTCAACCTTCGCTTTCTTGTCTAGAACATACTTCGTAAGTAGCTTTTTAGTGTGCTTTGGTAAGTGATGAAGATTTCCCCAAGAGGACCTTGGGCCATCCAACCCAATTAATCACCAACCATGTATTTGCTATCCTCCTCCTCTTCACTCTCTGATTCTAAAGTCTCTTCTTCTTCACTATTCAATTTTTTGTTATTGTTCGGTTGTTCATTATCTCTCAATTGTTCATCATCGGAAAAGTGAAAATCCTCCCCTTCGCCTTCTAGATTTTCCTCACTAGGTGGTGGAATATCCCCTTGATGAAGATATTTTTCAAGTGATACAACTAAGTCTTCAAGGATAGCGATCACCAATTCCTCCACTGAAGAAACCAACATACCATGGTGGGTTGTGCCTTTCCTTGATTGCTTATGAGGAAGAATAGATGTGATAGGAATTAATCCACGAGTTCTAGCAAACTGACGAGTAATAGGCAAAATTATCTGGAGTTGCTTGTAAGTGACTTCATAGGCATGATTCAGACCTTGGTGAGATGACTCTCCTTTCTGATATATATGAGTTGGAGTTGGGCTTGAACAATTGCTACCTTGAATAGAAGATTTTTTATGTGAATGTAGTGAATTATCAACCATAAAAAGGTTGTCCTCCTTATAGCACTAGAATGCTGACGGTGTTGGATGTTGCCAACACAGGGGGTCTTCCTGATATGAAGTCCCAATTAGATCACCATTTGGAGTAAGAGCCCCATCTGAGAAATAGGCCTGACTGCCATATTATTAATGAGTTTTCTTAGCTAAAATAAATAGCACAAGAGAGAACACATATACTTTTGAGATGAACAAGTAAGTTAGCCTTGTGAAGTATTCAATTGCAAAGTGTATAAAGGTTCTTTCACGGAAGGGAAGAGAAAATGAGTCTTTAAGAGAAAATTAATAGTATTATCCTAAGAAAGACACATTCATATATCTAAAAGAATCATTAATTATCTTGCGAAATAGTTCACAAAGAAATAACAATCATGAAAGCAAGAGACACACAATTGAAAGATGGATATTAAAGCCAACGAAATAGTTCATTTCATTAGTATGTAGAAACACAAACATACACTGGAAATAATGAAAGAATAGTCTTATGATCATTCATGAAATATACATGAAAGGGTGTGGCTCCTGTATTTTCAAATTATTAAGTGAAAGTCCCAAGGTGCACCATTATAATGATACAACACTAGTTCCAATAGTGGAACGTTAAGCCACCACTTACTCCTCAAAAGGATAATCTTCTCTCATATGCCTAGCTTGAGAAGCCAAGGTGAAAAGTCCCTTTACTAGAGCTATGAGAGTGTATTTATAACAAATGAGGTGACTCTCCACCTCCCTTGTGACTTTTGACCTCCATCATGACTCTTTAGCTTCCATGTGATTTTTTGAATTCCTATGTGACCATTGAGCTTCTACATGACTCTAGAACTTTCTAGTGACTTTTCACATTCCACGTGGGACCCTTCAACTTCCACACCTTTTACATTTTCTCATTTTTGAAAATAAAATATTATGTTCCACAAATTGTGGCAAAATACATTGACAACAAATGACTCTTGTTGTGACACTTTGAGAAGCCACAACTTGGAAACAGTGACATAAGGCTTCATAGTAGTGTATCAATGCCAAGGTCTTATCTTTACTACTATGTCTTAAGATCTTCATGATAATTCTTGATTGTACTTCTTCTTCATCCTCCAAAGGGATGGTTATGATATAGAGTCTTCCATGTGATTTTGATCTTCATCCTCTTGTCGTAGTCTAGTGCCCCTTTATCTCTTCGTTTGACGATCTCTTTGTGTCTCAACTTCACAAGTGTCTTCTCGCAACATCTCCTTGATGTCCTCCTTGAGCATCATCTTTTCATGTCAAGATAGTAACACTTGCAAATGAAGTTCACTCATGACAAGACAATATCAGTCCCTAAATCACCTAGTCTACCTTGTTTTTCATGCAATGTGTTGGTTGAGATGGGACAATGAATGAGGTTGAGGAGAGAGGCCTTCTTGAGCACAATGCATAAAAGAAGGAAGCAAGGAGTGAGGGACTAGGCATTGTGACTACACAGTGCACAGTAGTTAAGGGAGAGGCAAGTTAGGGATTATGCAATGGGAAAGTCCAAGAGGCAGGGAGGCATGACTAGGTAGTGTGCAACTAAGGGAGATGTTGAGGGACTACACAATTGAGCATTGCAAGGGTCCAACTATGATTGCATAGTGCACAGGGCAAGGCAGAGCTGATCAGGATTACACATTGGGTGCTCTAGGATTGCGCAGTGAGTAGTTATAGGAGGCAGAGGTTTCTTCACTGTGGCTTAGTATTGTGCAGTGCTCAATTGAAGGAGACTAAAGGTTGGTCCATGATCGATCAAGTTGTGAGGATAGTGAGAACTCCGAAAATGACTAAGTATGAGATCAATGTGATAAGAAGATGAGAATGAAAACATGTAACAAGACTTGAACATGATCACACACTTGTAAACAATCAACCATATGTGGACCCAAGGATGGGGGGTAGACTCAAATATGGTGGGTGGACCTACCCATGGTTTTGAGCTTGGTTTTTGCGCATGGTTTTAGGCATGATGATTTTCTACCCTTAGTATTTTGTAGATCCAATCAAGGGAACTACGATTATGTTCTAATCTAGGGTTAATGGATTGGGGTTTATGAATGCTTCGACATGTGTGTGTGTGTGTTTATATATCTATAGTAACATTGAAAGGAACATAATGAAAAAACAATCTTGTAGTCCCAGTTTTGGGATCTAGGGGAAAGTCATTGTGTATATTTGTTTTTTGTTCTCGCCATTGTTTATTTTTCTATTTGAATAATTTGTTTGCATGTAATTTCTCTACAGGGTTAAAACCTATAGAAACTATAGTTCACATGATGAAAGGGAAGTTAAAAAATTTAATGTAGGCCAAAATTTGGAGGGTGTTATAGAAATGACAACAAAAATAATATAAAGTTAATCCATGAAAGAGAGGGAATTTAATCTAAAAAAGCATGTAAATTTAGTTTATGAAAGCATGGAAATTTATCTTATATGAATACACTCAACTTATTCTAGAAAGCTTGTAAATTCTGATTTAAAGAAGCATGTAAATGAGCATGAAATGAAATCTAATTTTAAATAATGATTCTATAAATCTAAGTTCCTGAATGCAGGGATAGAAATGATCTAAATGTAATTTTTTGGGGTTTTCCAAGCGCTTATTTATGATCTATAAAGAAAGAGAGCAATGATTAGAAACTAAAGCTTATAAATTGGAATTGAAGCAAAACAAAGGGCTTATTATAAAATCAGAGCATCAAAATATATACTGAAAGATGGAAATAAAAGAATTACGAGATAGTAAGAAAATTATACCATAGACATCATTGTACATCCACAAGGGGACCCTTCAGGTGATCGCATGATCCTTAGAAAAACATAGGAGCATAATCTAATTAATCTCAATTACACATGAATGCGCAATGGAAGAAAAAGATTGTCTACGATTATATTAAAGAAAATTAGACATACATTAATTCAAAACTCGAGGTCTCTATCTGCTCCTTGCTCTGCCCAACGAGATCAATATAGTGTTTTTGAAATAACAACATTCTGAATTAAAATGTTATAGACCAAAGAAAAGATGGTTACTACGTGTTTTACTGAAAATTTTTGGATTCAAATTCCTATGCCTCCTTATGACTCAGCGAGTACATGTGAACAACCTATTGATGTGCTATTCTTCGACCTTGTTTGATGTTGTGAAGATGTCATGTTCACTTGATGCAAGCTATTTTTCCATGAAACAATCCTTATATACTTTATCTTTGCGCTATGCCACATGACGAGTTGACCACAACTTTGATCTGAATCTTAGGGGGAGGTGCCCAAGATCTAAAAAATAGAAATGCCAGAAAAAGAGAACACACAGTAAACAAAACCACAAAGAAACTTTTTATTAAAACAAAGAATAACTATAAAAGTTGTTAGGGTCATTAGTTTTCATCATCAATTTCATTTTCCTTGTCCATTGATTTTCACTTTTTAAATAGGTTGAGTCTATGACCATTGTTGTTGTCACAGTCTCAAAGTTCATTGTCTGACATTGTCGAGTTTATGTCATAAAGGGTTCACCAAAAACATGAAGGAGTGCCAAGTTAATGGGAGTCATGGTCGTTGTGCAACCGTTGCGCAAGTGGGTATCAACCATTTAGGAGGTTTGAAAGAGTTGGACAACGTACTTAAAGAGTTATACAACATCACACATCCATTTCAAGCCTAACCATTTGATCCATTTTTCCATAGGAGATGTGCAACCATACAGAGCATGGAGTGCTACTCAGACTGTTCGATGCACAGTGCTGTGCAAAATACCTTGTTTTAGACATCAGTTTGAAACGCGGTTCCGTTCACATGGAGCCAAATTTCAACAAACTGAAAGAGATTTTTCTCAACCATGAACCAAATCACAATAACCTCTTCCAATTTTTGCATAGGTGTGATGTATCGGGAGTTTCAACTGCATCTTTAAGGCCTATTTTTCGGACTGTGTATTTCCCTATTTTAGTCATGATTTTGCAGAACAATTTCTAAGGAGTTGGGGAAGAATTTGAAGGAATTGAGAGACATTTTCTTAAAAACAAGCTCATATACAAAATCCTATCTCAAATTTTACACAGGTGCTACCATTGGGAGTTACACGTGTCACTTGGTGACCCATTTTCGCAATTTTTGTTGACAAAATGATGAAATTTTTGGATTTCAATTTGAAAATGTGGAACTGTATAGTATTTTTTGCCTTATGGAGGTTGCTGGTATTTAATAGAAATTTAGTGGAGTATCTGAAACCATATTGTTTGATCTGAAGGTGGGAAAAGAGAGCAAAACACATGTTTGAATTTTTCACTACACAGGTGTTGCATAGCTGTTGTGCACATGTTGCTCATAGGTGGATTGGATATTTTGAGATGGCCAGTTGTAATACGATGTAAGGAATGGTTCATTGCCTACTTAGAGGTCTCCTCAGCGCCCATCCATCAACCAAGTTGTCCTCTAGCACAGAAGAAAGCATGCCAATATGGAACTGTTGCGCAACACAACCGAAGTTGCCTTTTCCATTTTCATCATCAAGTCGAGATTTTAATGTCAGGATAAGATCTTGTGGATAAGACTGTTACCTAGATAGGATTAACAAGATATTATCTAGATAGGATTAACAGGATATTATCTAGATAGGATAAAATAAAATATTTTATGTTTTTCTAAAAAGACAAACTACAACTTTTATGATTAACTTTATTTATTTTTTGGTTTGAAAAAACAGTATGTGGATAATTTTGAATTGATTCGATCCACCTAGTGGATAAATCATATATTGTATCTAGTCTTTTAGTTTCCATGGAGTGAATTCGACCACCTAGTGGTAATTTTGAATTCCTCTTTGTATTTAATGATGGAAAATAAGATGAAAATGGGTTGGTCAATGTGAAGAAGCTAGTCAGCAAATTTTGCATTTTTGTATCATTTCCTCAAGTGAATAGAGGAAGGCAAGAGGTGTTTTGATAAGGATTCTTGTATCAGATGTCTGTTGGTATGTTTATTCTCTTTGTTATCAATGTTTCTTATGTTTCCATGGTGTGAAAACAATTATTCATGCTCAACTTACAGGAAATTTGCATAATTCACTTTGTGCTCTACTTTATGTTAGCTAAACATTCATGTGTTTCCTTTACTTCTAATGGAAATTTGAATTCATTTGTAGTTTGATGCTCTTATTGTTACCTTTTGATGTTGCACTCATCCACTCAATTCATTTGTAGTTTGATGCTCTTATTGTTACCTTTTGATGTTGCACTCATCCACTCACTACAACAAAAATTGGATAATTATCGACAGAGCTGCCTATCTTTCCCCTACTCAAAATATGATTATCATCCCTTATTCACTTGAATCGTTAACTATACTGAGCCTATTCGAAGTGGATCTTCCTTCTTTCACCTACCTTCAAACAACATACCTTTGGCCAAGATCTAGCCATTGTTATTCATTGAAGCCAATCTTTTGTGACTAAGTTGAAAGAGAGCCCTCTCTGGGGTGGAAGGGCTAGTTTCTAATTTGCAAGTGGTTTGTGGTTACCTTTGTGGTACTTTCTTCAGCCTAAAGGGATTCACAAAGTGATAACAAAAGCTACATTGTGGTGGACAATATTTCCTTTTACAAAATGTGACTTGCTACTTATAGCCTTTTTTAGTTACAATAACATGGGTAAATTCCATGGGTGTGTAAAAACCATGGGTGAATCAATATCATAGGTGGATGCCACTTACAATACCATGGATAAATTCCATGAGTGGATAAATTCCATGAGTGGATAAATTCCAGGGGTGGATAAATACCATGGATGGATGAATACCATGGATGGATGCCACTTTCCATTCGGATCATTCCTCTCCTCTCAAGAAGCAATGGTCCCCATTACATGAAGTTACCTCCTAAGAAGCCTTTGTTGAATATGAAGAGCCCATGAAGAGAAGGGTTTTGTGTAGTTAACCCATAACCCTGATGAGTGAATATCCAAGGATAGAGATACCCTCTAATGCTTGTGACCAACTGTGATACTGTCAGCATGTGACCTAGCAAATAGACTTCGATGAAGCATGGGTTTGTGGATGACCCATAACCATGACAAACGAAGATCCAAGGATTTAGATACCATGTAATGCTTGTGATCAATTGTGATACTAATAATGTTTGACCTACAAAATGGACTTCAACGACAAGTGCTTTGTGAGGTTAACCCATCACCTTGGGTTTGTGGGTGACCCATAACTGTGATGCTTGTCAGTCTACTTAGTAAAGGTATGGTGGCTTTTCTAGTATATTCTCCTATCCAATGAGATGTTGTAAAAGCTCCTTTCACATTTCTTTTTTCATTTTTTTCTTCTTATTTTCTTTGGACTTTTTCTAGCAATAGAACTCTTGCTACAACTTTGTTGAGAACTTCTGCTACTTGCAATGAAATCAAGTTTCGTCAAAGACCCATTTGAAGTGTTGAAGAGATATTTCCATTGATATAAGACACTTGAAATTTGATGACATGTGGAGTGAGAGAATGATTCCTGAAAATCATGGTACGCACGTTTGCACAAAGTTCCAAACATGTGTAACTTCAATTGCACATATCTCTCAAACCGGGAAATGAAATAAAATTATGTAAAATAACGCATTTGAGCTAATAAAAAATTCTTTCAAATGTGCTATTTTGCACCTTCTGAAATGCTTTGTGGAGGTTTTAGCACTTGCATAAAATTTGTTGTCTATGTTTCACCCATCATTGTGCTTCTATGGCGCCCATACCACCATGGGCAAGCTGAGAAATGCTTGAAATGACTACAAGATTCTATGTGTTGCATACAAAGTTTTAAGCTATGGCTTGGTTTTGTAAATCTACAATAACAACGAATGTGAGAATACCAAGTGTAGAGGGACACAAATGCCAAGGGTTTGTTGAGAAACATGGGTTGTTGTAGAGGTCATGGAACCTCCATTTTACAAACAAATGAATGTAGTGAATCCATGTAAAAATGCTCCTGCAATGGTGAATGAAGATATGAGGGTGGAAAACCCTATAATGCTTGTGGGACAATTGTGATACTTATAGTGTATGGCCAAGCAAAGGGACTCTAAAGGTGCCAAAACGAGGTTGGAAATTGCTGCAAAAATTTCAAACTGAAATATGCTTCAAAGCCTCATTCCCATGGAGCCATAACCTACTCTAATACCACTACTCTGAATTTTTGGGAGGCCGCAAAGATATAAAAAATTGAAATGCCAGAAAAAGAAGAGAACACACAATAAACAAAAGCACAAAGAAACTTTTTATTAAAATAAATCATAATTGTAAAAACTACATTGTGGTGGACAATCTAACCTTTTACAAAATGTGACAAGTTACTTATAGTCTTTTTTAGTTACAATACCACGAGTAAATTCCATGGCGTAACACCCTCCTCCCACATCTACCCAAGTAACTGACCAACCGAGGTAAACATGTGACAGAGAATTACTATGATATGATTCAACTCCCTATGTGTCAATTAAGGAAGTGGAACTGGCGGAACACAACAACATAGACCTTCCAAACCTATTGTGGAACCCCCAGGAGCCATCCAAACCTTCCAGGTGACTAGCTCCCAAGACAAACTAACTTTTTACTGCATTAATCCCCCGGTCGCTCCCATGACATGGGCATGAGTGCGACTAGGACCTCTAGTCGCTCCCACAACATGGGTATGCTTATGACTGGGGGCTTTCCCGAGCAGTTATGTGCTTGCCACTCCAACTTTTATACCACTTTTTCAGGCCCAGGGCTCAGGTCACTGCCTAAATACTCATGAAACTTCTATAAATGAATGATAACAACGAAATAATGATACACATGTAATTACTTGAACAAGGACTTGACTTGACCTCTACTAGAGATTACATGCATTTCGTCAAACATGTCACAAATATGCATTCTATAGGTTTAAGCAACATATTTGAGCATAGGGGTCTCATACTTATCTGAGAAACACTAAGAACCATTGATGCCTTATCACAATAACTGCATTAACATATATTAAGTCACATATTCATTGTACATTTCATGATTAACCAAAACATTATGAGAGTCATACATTTTCATTGTCATAAAACTCATTCATAACTAGCATATAACCAACTGAAATATCAAGAATATAATAGCCACATAAGCCACATATAAACAAGTATATTTACCCATAAAATACCAAGGTGAAAGAGAGATCTTATTGATGATTGCATATGCCGACCAGGTATGGGACTTCCACAAACCACCCGATTGTAGAATAGGATGAATTGAATCTTTCTTTCAGTAGGTCACCCCTGTGCCATATTCCAAGCATGGATTTTGGATCTCATAAAACAAATCAATCAAAACCATCAAGGGCTTCCAGAGTTTAAACCACCTCAACCCTCAACCCGTGATTCCACCTCATGGTCAAACATCACTAGCCATCACTGAATTGGTCTCTACCCAAATTGTCTAGGGCTTTAGAGTGTTTGTCCCAACTAGGGCTTCCAGGACTAGTAACTCAACCCATAGTTGTTGTCGGGATTCCAGAGCGTTTGTCCAACTAGGGCTTCTAGGACTAGTAACTAAAACCACCAAAGGCTTCCATAGTGTTTTTCCAACCAAGGGTTCCAGGACTAGTAACTCAACCCACGCTGTTACAGGGCTTCCAAAATGTTTGTCTAACCAAGGGTTCCAGGAACTAGTAACTCAACCCACAACACCATGGCTATCTAGGAAATGGCAAGGCTAGGAAAGTCCATTGTCAATCCAGGCAATCCTTCATGCTAATGACAGATCATAATCAAGAAACCACATGCATATGCCATGCATGCCAAAAAAAGTGAGTAAAACATACATGCAACTTGCTACGTGCAAGCAAAACTTGTTGTAGTTGTTGAACGTGATGTCCTCTTGCGCTTTCTTGCTCTTCCTTTGCCTTCTTGCCCCAAAACTCCAAGTATGCCACATTCCTCCAAGAGTGCTCCAAGAAAACTCCAAGTGTCCAAGAGTATGAGAGAGAGAGAATATAGGGAGATCCAAAACTGAACTGACAAAAGTCTGTGAACTGATCCTTAGAAGCCTTTTTATTAATGAGACCTTTATTTTCTTCACTTTCCACTATTTTCCTTCATTTTCCTCCTCACATGCAACCTATGACCTTTCACCTCCATTTTCTACTAATTTCCATTATTTACATAAATAAAATGACAATAAATGCCCCTTTGCCTTTCCCATGCCTTTTCCATTGCCTTTGCCAATTTCCTTAGCCATTAATTAATCACAAGTGGTCCCCATCACTATATTTTTGCCCAGAATTCATCTTGGAATGTGTGTCCCGTGACTAAGATCTTATTTTACCTTTATTGGTTTGTTACATGGATTTTTGACCAGGGTTGTTACAGAACCCTCCCCCTTAGAGGAACACCATCCTCGGTGTTCAAAGGCCCCTACAACCACAAGACTGCTTAAAGCAAAACATACTGCCCATGGAGATTTATAACTTAGCTCGTTGCAGTATTTATAGTGATCAACCTACTGAGAAGCAAACCAACATGGCAACATAACAGCATGACAACCATAATGACATGACACCCATACCACTTATTAGAGATTTATAACATATCTCATGGCAACATTTACATATATATATATATATATATATATATGTACATATACCAAAACATCATATGAAAACATATACTGAAACATATACCAAAGATATATACCAAAACATTCGCTCAACCAGAGAATAGAGAAGGATACATAACCCACATTTGATCTTCCATCTCCCATGTAGCTTCATCGGGCCCAAAGTTCTTCCACTGCACTTTAACGTGCTCAATTGCTCGGTTCTGGAGCATGACAATCTTTCTCTACAAAATGCACCGAGGTTCCGAATGGAATTCTCCTTCTGGCTCTGCCTACAATACCAACTAGTCAATCACATGATCAACATATTTAACATACTTCTTAAGCAATGACACATGGAAAACATCATGGACTTTCACTGTCAGAGGCAGTGCAAGTCTATAGGTTATTGGCCCAATCCTCACAAGAATCATGAAAGGTCCACAAAATTGAGGTGCCAAATTGGCACATGATGCAATCCTCGAGGAGATCCTCCTTGGTTTGATGCGCAAGTACACATGCTCCCTAACTTGAAACTCCTTAAACAACTTGTTTTGATCTGCATAACTCTTCTATGTATCCTGTGCTGCTTTCAAATTCTTCTTGATTACCTGCGTTTCTTGTTCCATTTCCACCAACATGTCTGCTCTAACCAACATCCTGTTCACTAGATCACTCCAACTAATGGGAGTATTACAACTCCACCCATACAATGCCTCAAACAGACTCATCCTCAAATATTCAGGATACCCATTCTTGTTAGCAAACTCTACCAGTGGAAGATACTCTTCCCACTTTTGCTACTAGTGCATCACATACATCCTCAACATATCCTCCAATATCTTGTTGACCCTCTATGTCTATCCATCTATTTGTGGATGATAAGCTATGTTGAAGGCCAACTCTGTACCTAAAACTGTAAATAATTCCTTCCAAAACTTGGAAGTGGACTTCACATCCCAGCCTGACACAATCTTCCACGGAACACCATGCAATCTCACCACATCTCTGATGAAGACTAGTGCTACATCATTAGTTGAGTATGTAGACTTCATTGGAATGAAGTGCACTCCACTACAACCATGATGGAATCATGCTTCTTATATGTCCTCATCAAACCTATGATAAATTCCATGGAAATGACCTCCCATTTCCACTATGGAAATGAAATCGACTATAGTAGTGCACTTGAATTCTTACACTCTGCCTTTACCTATTGACAATCCAAGCACCTAGCCACGAAATTTGCCACGTCTCTCTTCAAATTTGGCCAATAGTAAAACTTCTTCATTGTTGTCAGTGTCTTCTGATATCCTGGGTGACCTAAATATGGTTTTGCATGAAACTCCCTCAATATCACCTTCTTGAGCTCACTGTTGTTTGACACAAATATCTTGTCTGTAAAACTGACCAATCCATCTATCGTGAGATAATAGTCCACATCTTGTGCCCATGTACTTGCACCTGTACGTATACCTATACCTGTACCTATACTCTGTTGTAACATGTCCCAAGCTCCATATACCTGACATCCTGCTGACCTGCCTATAAGACCTGAGCCTGTAAATTTGTCCCATAGGAACTCATAACTGCTATGTGGTTCACATGTATCCGCCTGCTAAGAGCATATGCAAACCTATTCTCTTTACTTTTAATATACCTGATCTCATAGTCAAACTCACTAATCGTGGCCAGCCATCTAGCTTGCCTGGAATTTAGATTTGGTTGGTCAAATAGATACTGTAATCCATTGTGATCACTCATCAATACAAATTGTCAGCCAAGAAGATAGTGTACCCACATATTCAATGCATGAATGATCGCTACCAACTCAAGATCACGTGCCGGAAATTTCTGCTCGTGCTCGTTTAATTTTCATGACTCATAGCACACTACCTATCCTTCTTGCATAAGGAATCCACCAAGCCCCCTCTTACAAGCATTTGTACATACCACAATCTCTTTTTCTAGATCTGTGATCTTTGACATTGGAGCATGTGTCAAAAATTGCTCAAAATTGGTTGCTCATTCCTCTTTCCATTCAAACCTCTTTCCTTTCCTTTGCAATGATGTGTTAGGATAAGCAATCTGCGAGAAGTTCATGATGAACCTTCTGTAGTACCCTGATAACCCCATGAAGGATCTCACCTCATCCACATTCCTAAGAGTTGCCCACTCCATGATAGCTCTTAGCTTTTTTGGGTCCATTGCTATGCCTTCCTTGGAAACCACATGTCCCAAGTAATGTACCTTAGTCTGAAAGAAACTGCACTTGTTGAGCTTAGCACACAACTAATGCTCTCTCAACAATCTCAATACCATTGCCAAGTGTTCGACATTCTCTTCTTCATTTTTAGAATATACCAATATATCATAATTGAACATAATAACAAACTTTTCCAAATAAGGATGCAATGCATTATTTATCAAGCACATAAAAGTAGTTGGAGCATTAGTCAAACCAAATGGAACTACAACAAACTCATAATGTTTGTACCTATTCCAAAAAGTTATCTTATGAATGTCATTTTCTTTAATGCGTACATGATGATATCTGAATCTTCGATCAATCTTTGAGAACACTGTTGTTCCCTTCAATTGATCAAATAAATCTTCAATCCTCGGGAACATATACCTGTTCTTGATTGTCACTTTGTTCAACTGCCTGTAATCAATGCACAACATGAGAGTACCATCCTTCTTCTTCACAAACAATATTGGTGCACCCCATGGTGATACATTTGGTCTAATGTATCCCTTGTCAAGCATTTCCTTCTACTGCAACGTCAACTCTACCAAATCTGGTGTGCTCATCCTGTAAGGTGCCTTAGATGATGGTACTGCCCCTCGTACCAACATAGAAAAGTCTACTTCCTTGCGAGGTTGCAACTCAAAAATCTCTACGGGAAATACGTCCTAAAACTATTGCAGAACTCGGTACCTGCCCAAAACATTTGCATCCTCAACTTCCTTACCTTTGTCACTAGAAATATGCATTGCAAATAACACACACCCTTTCCTGTGACTATGCTTGGCCTGCATAGTTGTCACCATTCTCACTGATGTTGTTTTCTTCTTACCCTGCAACACTCTTTGTTCGCCATTGTCATATAGGAACTCAATAGCCTTGCCATAACAATCCACCTTGGTCTTATGAAAATACAACCAGTTTGTTGGGCTAATTTATTGACTAAATTAACACAAGTATTTAATTATCAATCCGTGTTTGTAAAACTTGGAGGCAAATCCACTGTATATGGACATCGGATATAATCAAGTTTAGAAGATAAAATTTGAAAACTAAAGAAGTGCATATTACAAATATAGCCCACATTAATAATTTCAATTCACCTTGCAATGAAGGAAAGCTGAAATGGCTCTTAACTTAAGAGGTCCAATTCTTCCTCAATTATTACTTGGTGAATAGAAATTAGAAACCATGAGCTCTCAATAGCTTAAGATGAACAAATCATCAATGAATGGAGGCTCTTAACTTAAGAGACCTTTGGTATTTCCCATCCTAATTCATTCACCATAATGCTATCAATTGAAGATTGAAAATTCATAAGAAAAAGTGCTTGCATGTAATCAAGGAAAAACCTAGTTTCAATCCACCAATTTAACAGAAGGAGTGCTCAACTTGAACACCTTGTTATTCCATCTTACTAAAGTGATGAACAAACTAAGATTCAATAAAATAAATCATCACACATCAACCATAAACCAATCTGAAGCAAAGCACATCTTAATACATTTGAAATAAGAACTAATCTATGAAAACTATGAAAATTGAACCAAGAAGTGTACTTAGCTTGGTGTGGGGGCCCTCCACCCTTGCCTTGCACACTGGAAGAAATCTCAGCTACAACAACTTTAGTAAATCAACCAAGCATGAACAACAAATTGGAATGAAACAAGTTCTTCAAATTAGCTCTCAACTCAAATTATACAAAAGTTACATACAAATTCCATTACAAAAGCCATCAAAGTCTTGGCTTTAAATAGAGGTTTAATGAAACAAACTAATCTATATTATCTTTAACACTCATATCTACTCATATCCACTATCTAAGTTGAACTCATCCAATTCATCCCAAGAAATATGGTCAATCCCATAAAATCTCAAAACTGCCCTATTTCCTAGGGATTTTCTGGTGACTAGTCATGTTTGACCAGCCTTGACCGGGCTTAATAAAGCTTGTTCTGGCCGAACCAAGTGGATTTAGCTTAGTCCTAGTTCCCAAGCTGTCCATCCATGCATCAAACTCGAGCCCAAGTGTCTTGCAAATATGTTATCCACATAGCTATTACGGGAATTTCTGATTCAGTCCAAAATTGCACTTGAAACTCAATTTTCATAAAAACTTTTAGAAGTTGCAAAATTAAAATTAAACACCTGAATATGCATAAAATACATCAAAATGAGATGGATGTGATGGAAAATGGATGGAAAATATAAGGATTAAGTAGGTTTCCCTAAGCAAAAATAGACCAAAACTGAGGGCCAACAGCATATATGGAAGATATGCGCATATACAGAAGATATGCACATATCTTCCGTATATCCCTAACTTTCTGGTATGTGCATATCTTCCATATATGCACGTCGTTTATGTATCTGCATTGTATATGTACAAATTCTATATACAGAAATTGCGCATATACAGACACTGTGCAGATACGGAAGATGTGCGCATATATGGAAACTGGGCATATACGGAAGATATGCGCATGTCTTCCGTATATCCCTAACCTTCTTGTATGTGCATATCTTCCATATATGCACTTAGTTCATGTATTTGCATCGTAGATGCGCAAATTCCATATACAAAAATTACGCATATACGGAAACTGTGCATATACGGAAGATGTGCGCATATACGGAAATTGGGCATATATGGAAGATATCCGCATGTCTTCTGTATATCCCTAACTTTCCTGTACGTGCATATCTTCCGTATATGCACATTGTTCATGTATCTGCATCGTAGATGCGCAAATTCCATATACAGAAATTGCGCATATATAGAAACTGTGCATATACGAAAGATATGCGCAGATACAGAAATTGGGCATATACGAAAGATATCCGCATATCTTCCGTATATCCCTAACTTTCCTATATGTGCATATCTTCGGTATATGCACGTCGTTTATGTATCTGCATTGTATATGCACAAATTCAATATACAGAAATTGGGCATATACGGAAACTGTGCATATACGGAAGATATGCGCATATACGGAAATTGCGCATATACGGAAGATATGCGCATGCCTTCCGTATATCCCTAACTTTACTGTATGTGCATATCTTCTGTATATGCACGTCGTTCATGTATCTGTATCATATATGCACAAATTCCATATACAGAAATTGTGCATATATGGAAACTGTGCATATACGGAAGATATGCGCATATACAGAAATTAGGCATGTACAAAAGATATGCGCATATCTTCCGTATATCCATAAATTTTCTGTATCTGCATATCTTCCGTATATGCATGTCGTTTATGTATTTGTATCGTATATGTACAAATTCCATATACAGAAATTGCGCATATACGGAAACTGTGCAGATACGGAAGATGTGCGCATATACGGAAGGCATATACGGAAGATATGCGCATGTCTTCCGTATATCCCTAACTTTCCTGTATTTGCATGTCTTCCGTATATGCATGGCGTTCATGTATCTGCATCGTAAATGCGCAAATTCCATATACAGAAATTGCGCATATACGGAAACTGTGCATATATGGAAGATGTGCACATATATGGAAATTGGGCATATACAGAAGATATGCGCATGTCTTCCGTATATCCCTAACTTTTCTGTATGTGCATATCTTCTGTATATGCACGTCATTCCTCTATCTGTATCGTAGATGCGAAAATTCCATATACAAAAATTGCGCATATACGGAAACTATGCATATATGGAAGATATGCGCTTATACGGAAATTGGGCATATACGGAAGATATGCGCATATCTTTCGTATATCCCTAACTTTCTTGTATGTGCATATCTTCTGTATATGCACATTGTTTATGTCTCTGCATCGTATATGCCCAAATTCAATATACAAAAATTGCGCATATATGGAAGATATGCGCATATACGGAAAATATGCGCATGTTTTCCGTATATCCCTAACTTTCCTGTATGTGCATATCTTCCGTATATGCACGTTGTTCATGTATCTGCATCGTAGATGCGCAAATTCCATATACAGAAATTGGGCATATACGGAAATTGTGCATATACGGAAGATATGTGCATGTCTTCCATATATCCCTAACTTTCTTGTATGTGCATATCTGTCGTATATGGACATTGTTTATGTATCTGCATCGTATATGCGTAAATTCAATATACGGAAACTGTGCATATACGGAACATATGCGCATATACGGAAATTGCGCATATACGGAAGATATGCACATGTCTTTCGTATATCCCTAACTTTCCTGTATGTGCATATTTTCCGTATATGCACGTCGTTCATGTATCTGCGTCGCAGATACGCAAATTCCATATACAGAAATTGCGCATATACGGAAGATTGGGCATATACGGAAGATATGCGCATATACGGAAACTGGGCATATACGGAAGATATGCGCATGTCTTCCGTACATCCCTAACTTTCCTGTATGTACATATCTTCCGTATATGCACGTCGTTCATGTATCTGCATCACAGATGCGCAAATTCCATATATAGAAATTGCGCATATACGAAAGATATGTGCATATACGGAAACTGGGTATATACGGAAGATATGTGCATGTCTTTCGTATATCCCTAACTTTCCTGTATGTGCATATCTTCCGTATATGCACATCGTTCATGTATCTGCATCGCAGATGTGCAAATTCCATATACAGAAATTGCGCATATACATAAACTGTGCATATACGGAAGATATGCGCATATACGGAAATTGGGCATATACGAAAGATATGCGCATATCTTCCGTATGTGCACGTCGTTCATGTATCTGCATTGTATATGCACAAATTTAATATACAGAAATTGTGCATATACGGAAACTGTGCATATACAGAAGATATGCGCATATATGGAAATTGCGCATATACGGAAGATATGCATATGTCTTCCGTATATCCCTAAATTTCATGTATGTGCATATCTTC